>CABFVZ010000139.1:4557-27155 GCA_902151445.1 Timema monikensis
GGGTTATACGCACTTACGCTAATGTGTAATGGTAGGGTGATTGTGAGATGAAATGGAGGACCTACAGTTTAACGTGGGATCCGAACCACGGTGGAGGCCTGGCATTCCCCACATTCACAAGATGTCTTGTCAGAGGTGAAGGAAGGGTTTAGTAATTAGATAAATCTGTGCCGGGGCCGAGGATTGAACCCCGGACCCCCAACACAGAAGTCCGACACCTTACCCCTAGACCGCCAGGTCACCTAGAGGAGAAGTAAAGCCATCATGTCGGTCCCATGTAGGTAGAACAATGAAATGTGAAAATACCACCCGGCAAAATTGGTAGGCCCTTTTGCTCTCGCTCAAAGAAATTCTTGTATGCTGGTATAATCAGTCGGTTTTGAAGGTGCATGTTAAATACCTCAAACGAAAATATTAAAATAAAATCTGAACAACAGCAGTGACGATTTATTTTACTATCAGGGGATGGGGGATATTTACGCTACAGCCAAGTCAAGTTTGATGTTTGAGGCTGTGCTTGGTAAGAGAGCGCTTATGATTGAAATATTTCCCGCACTCGTCACATTTGTGTCGCTTGAGCTCGCTATGGATTTGGGCATGAGCTTTCAGATTATACTTCATAGTGAACCGCCTCCCACACTCGTCGCATTTTACCGTTCTCTTGCCGGTATGCATGAGGAAATGTCTGGTGAGTTGAGACCTCCTGATAAAGAACTTCCCACACTCGTCACACTTATGAGGTTTCACGCCGCTGTGAATGAGTTGATGGCTGAGCAGAGACGATCTGTTCTTGAAACAGCCACCGCATATCTCACATTTCATCAAACGTTCAACGCTGGAGGTTTTCGCGAGTGTCGATGACAGTGTGATGCATTTTCCCCTTCTTGCGTCACTTTTGCCCGGCCTTTTCCCGGTGTGAATAGCGCTGTGGTTCCTTATCTCCCCACCCCCTGTAAACCTTTCACCGAATTCTCCACATTTTAATGTCTCCTGTTCGTCATTTGGGTCGTAGTTGGCGTCCATATTGTCGTTACTGGACAGGCTCAGGTTATAGTCGTTATCCATATCGTCGTTATAGGACACGCTTGGACTATAGTCTATGTCAACGTTGTCATTACGGTAAGTCGGACTGTAGCCATTGTCCACGTTGTCGTCTGTAGGGTCGAGCTCTTCCTCCTTGAAGTACTTTTTCTGCAACAGCAAGAGAAACATTTCGTACAGGCAATAGCTGTGGAGGCTGTTTGGATCAGAACACTGGACTAGAAGACTAAAAAATAAAAACATATATTCTTCCTTCTATTTTACATCTAGCTCCGAGTTTTTGCATATTTCTTAAATGAGATTTTAAAATTAACACCATAATTACGTCCGAAGAGCGTTTGTCACACGTAAGCGCTGACATGTGTCAAGTTGAGCTTGTTACACGGTGAACGCTTTTAATTCTTGTTTAAGCGACAAGAGTTGCTATCCTACAAGATTAGTGATGTTGACGATTCTTAACTTAGGAAAAAAATAAATACTCGTACTAAATTATTCTTATCTGTTGTTTCGGCTGCTAGAAATTATTTTAATTAGTATCAATAAAACTCCATGCACTTCCAAGAGATTCAAAATGTACTATGTATTATCTAAGACTGCGATATGGTTTTTATATATATTTAGCATCACGTCTTACTACCCGTTCGGGTTATACGCTTTAAGCACTAATTACGCTAATGGAGTAGGAATGGGTAAGGTTGAATTATTGGAAGTGAACCCGCATTTGCGTGGAGGGAGAGTGGAAAACCATTTAGGAAAAACCACCCCCAGTTCACCCGACCGAGATTCGAACCTAGACCGAGATTCGAACCTCGATCTCCCCGTCCTCAGCAGTCGAGCTCAACACGACAAGCGCGTCAGCCAACTACGCCACCGAGGCGGGTGTGGTTTTTATAAAGGTCACGTAAAATAAAAAAAAGGAGTCTATTTTTGGATTAATATTTTACATATAACAATATGTCTTTATTGATTTACCATGAAACATACAATTTGGTGTAACAAACCTACCTTTGAAAGTTGTTTCTGGTGTAATGTCAAGACAAAAAGAGGATATCATTTACTACAATTTATGGGTGACCTGGTGGTCTAGGGGTAAGGTGTCAGACTTCTATGCTGGCGGCCGGGGTTCAATCCCAGGTCCCGGCAAAGATTTATCTGAATACTAAACCCTTCCTTCACCTCTGACAAGACATCTTGTGAATGTGAGGAATGCCAGGCCTCCACCGTGGTTCGGATTCCACGTTAAACTGTAGGTCCTTCATTTCATCTCACAATCACCCTACCATTACACATTAGCGTAAGTGCGTATAACCCGAACGGGTAGTAAGACGCGGTGCTAATAATAATAATAATAATACAATTTATGTACCCAAATTTCCTATGACCGGACATATGTAACAGCTAGAAAAGTCACTGGATCTACTTTCTTGTATTCATACGTCAAATCATGTGTTCTGCAGCTGTCACTTTTGACCAATATTATCAATGTTGGCCACACACAATTTATTTGTATTCTTTAAGAGCTTTCCACAGTTCTCGGGTATACATATTCCTGGGTAATTAGCTGCCTAACCTTCCCCCACCCCCCCTAACGAAATCAAACCCAACTCACGTGGAGGGGCGATTCAGATCCTTTCGAGGCTTCACTCGTGTCCTTCCCTTCTTCCAGGTAAACTGGTTCATTCTTTATCATAATGCTCTGGAAAGACAACGTCCACAAATCAACGAGACATACGTTGAGATTTGACAAAATTATCGCCGGGAAGGATAAGAACCAGTCAAAACTTTATTTAGTTTGTGTGCATTCGCACATTAACCTCCATAAATTCATTTATTTGTGCTATTTAACCTGCACTTTCTGAATTGATTGATTATATCAGCACACAACTTATAAACTAAATTAAGCACCCAGCCCCCCCCGGACCTTAATTCTTCACTGTATATGGGGAAAACCCACATTTAATCAACAATACATTTTTTGACCATGCTGGAAATCAAACCCAGGCCTCTTAGCTTAGTAGACAGACACACTACCAACTCATTAGGGATGAGTAACGTTAAATCTAGTGGCAACACACCCACATTTGCGCAGATGAGAGTGGAAAACCATTTAGGAAAAACCATCCCGAGCGCAAACAACCGGGATTTAAACCTCGATCTCCCTGTCATTGGCAGTTCAGTTTACTGCACTAGTGACACTTTAGTCCATTCGAAGCGACCACCGAAGCGTGTATTATAAAAAGAGCGAAGCTTAGCTTACATGAAAGGGAGGCTCACAGAATTCTAAGTTTCCGTTTGTGTCCTTTACTTCTTCCAATGAAAGTGGATCGTAGCCCATCACGTCGATCTGAAAACAAAGAACAACTTTCAAACCACCCTACAGAAGCTTCACACACTTTACTGGACAAGTGAACCCTGTTCATATTTCCCAGCCTACAATTCTAGTCGGTGTAGTTCGGTGTTTGTCACAGTGCTACAATTCTAGACGGTGTAGTTCGGTGTTTGTCACAGTGATACAATTCTAGACGGTGTAGTTCGGTGTTTGTCACAGTGTGACACTTGGCAGCCTATCGGTGGTTTGCGTCCTGAGGACCCTCAATGGTTATGATCATGATGTAGTAGTCCAGCACTTACAAATTGCACCCAAGCGCTAACTTCTAGACTAGATGAATGAAAGATGAACTAACCTCATTTGGCAAGACTGTGGTGGAAAGTTGAACCAACTGTTGCCTCAGTATTGAGTCGGAACTTTCACACTGCAGTCTGAAGTCGTAGGAGGCATTTACCTTCTCCAGACAACGTTCGCACACTTGAGGCGGTAGACCGTCGTCCTTGAAAACCTAAACAAACAAAACAGTTTTTTTTCTCACACAGGTTCTGACCACTCTTATGGTCTATACACATTTTAATAGTGCTAATGGGGTTGAAATGAGGAAGTAATTTAGATAAAATGTACCTGAATTTGCTTGGAGGGAGATTGGGAAACAATTAATTTGTAAAAACACTTAATACACCAGGCCAGGATTCGAACCCTGACCACCTAAACAATAGCAAAACAAAATTTGGTGAGCCCAACCTTTAGTTTTCGTGTCCACCAATGCATTTCTAAAGATTCCTTAAATTGAGATTACTAGATTTTACTTTTTGTTTTTAATCCAACATATTTTTATTTTCACTTCAAAAAATGAAATGTCAACTAACACATTTTGTTTTAAAAGATTTATTTACCATTTCTAAATAAGTGGAAGCTAGGTAATCACTAAACTAAGTTCCATGTACCTATATGAAGTTTCCGTGATATCTCAACTTATTATTATCAAAAGTGTCCATGAAAATCAAAATATTACAGTGCCTACCTCTATAGACGCACACTTCATTATTCGAGAAATGAGATCAGAATTTGTGGCGTCTTCCCCACCATAGAGATTCGTCATTTTGTTCTGTCGGCCCATACAAAGACGGCAAACCTCGAGCTGAGAGCCACCTATAAACAAAATTGTTCAAAGTCAGTTAAACAAAGCTCATTTAAAGTTTAACTACTTAAACTCCAGTCCCAAGAAGTTGGACTGCTGGCTAATATAAAACTAGACATTGAAATAATAGCTGTAGATCTTCATTTTAAGGTGAGGTGTGTAAAGCAGAGCAGCGGTATGATTGGTCAAATGGGGACAGAGTGGGGGAGAACATATCACAGGTACAGTTGTAACAAGCTCTGCTTACCCTGGTCAAATGGGAACAGGGTGGGAGAGAACATATCACAGGTACAGTTGTAACAAGCTCTGCTTACCCTGGTCAAATGGGAACAGGGTGGGAGAGAACATATCACAGGTACAGTTGTAACAAGCTCTGCTTACCCTGGTCAAATGGGAACAGGGTGGGAGAGAACATATCACAGGTACAGTTGTAACAAGCTCTGCTTACCCTGGTCAAATGGGGACAGGGTGGGAGAGAACATATCACAGGTACAGTTGTAACAAGCTCTGCTTACCCTGGTCAAATGGGGACAGAGTGGAGGAGAACATATCACAGTTACAGTTGTAACAAGCTCTGCTTACCCTGGTCAAATGGGGACAGAGTGGAGGAGAACATATCACAGGTACAGTTGTAACGAGCTCTGCTTACCCTGGTAACACTACAATGGTACTGCTAATTGTATTTCTGATGCCCTATTATAGAGATTGTTTTGTTTTTTCTAAGCTAGCCCAACCCTCAACCATACTATACATTATGCATGCTCTTTATTATTAAAATTATTAATGTTTCTCTTTTTCACACATTTGTCTACAATACATATTACATGACCTACCCCTACCTTTTGATCCACACACTCTACCTTCATCACTCGATCCACACTCATCCTCTCAACAAACCAACGTAACACGTTTCTTTCACATTGACCTATTGAATTCCCTTTCAAACAGCACTCCCTCAGCAGCCATTCATTACTGACTCTGTCCATACAAGTTGTTCCACACACATTGCTTCTCTTTCCCCTCTCATCCACATATGAAATACAGTGCCCGTTTATATTCTGTTTTAAATTTTAATAAACAAAACAAACTACACTTAACTTTGTCAGGTGGCGATGGTATTTCTTTCGATGGATCTTGTTGTGTGGTCCGGTCACTCAAAAGTGCGGGAAAGTTAAACACCGCCGAAACATGTTCTGTTGTTGGTCGCTTTACATTGCGATCAGGACAAAGTATAAAATTAGATGCTGTCAGGTGTTGGGGACACGTTTGTGGCAGTTGCGACGACTTCCAGTCGTCTTTCCTGAAGTTTATCAACCAAACTTTCGAGTGTTCTTTATTTAATGGTGACCACCTAGAAAAGAAATATTAATACATTTTCTCCAATTAATTAATGAATATAGAGGTTAGGGGGGGCCTACACTGTGTGTGTGTGTAACTTTAAAACACAAAAATATTTACCAAGTAAACTTACCTGGTATGTTGAATATCAACAGGGAGCTCAATTAAGGAAACACCTGAGTTTCAGATGGCTGTGTTATCTAATAGCTCACAACCCTAATTGATCGCTCATTTAGAGCCGACAATTTCTGCGTGTCCATTACAGACTCTGTCTGAGTGAAGAATGACCCTGGGCAACGGGATGACTCCTGGATAGCTCAGTGGTTAGAGCATTTGCATACTAAGCCAAAGGTCCCGGGTCAATTCCCGTGTCCAATTTAAAAAAATATATATTTTGGTAAATTAGAGATTTTAATCAAAATTGTGAATAAAAATAATGTATTAAACATCTTGCCCATACATTAATTTATAAATTCTAAACCGATACTTTATCTCAGTCGGTGGGGCCTTGTATGTTTGTCAAGTTGTACTAGAGTCCAAAGTTTGATTCCCGTCATAGCCAAAAATGTATATCATTGGTGAAACTATGATTCATACTTTTACAGACAGTTAGAAGGGGATGTCAGGTCATAAGTTAACAATTCAATATTTGGGGTTGAAAGGAATCAAAAACTAATAAACTCATATTAGAGTTCAAGAGTTCAATCAAGTGGAAAACCCACCTCGATTGCATAATTAGCTAACACACTTTTTTTCGTGTTGAGCTAGAGTGCCAAGGACGGAGAGATAAAGGTTCGAATCTTGGTCAGGTGACCTGGGGTTGGTTGTTCCAAAATGGTTTTCCACTCTCCCTCCAGGAAAATGCAGGTTCACTTCCTAAATTCAACCCTCATGATTCTTAACCCATTAACATATTCAGTACTTGGATGTACAACCCGAATGGGTGGTAAGATGCGGTGCTAAATAAATAAAAAATAAAGTGAAAAGTAACAACCAGAATACGGGAATCGAACCCAAGGCCTGGTTGTCATTTTTCACTAAACTGTCTTGTCCGAGTTACACACATACATTAATCACGCTAATGAAACAAGGATAAAACCAGTTTTGATGGTTGCGTGGTCTAAGGCACTACTCTTGCAATAGACTAGACCGATGAAGACGATAAGATCGAGGTTCGATCCCAGTCAGGTGAACTGGAGGCAGTTTAGCTATATAGTTTTCCACTCTCTCTCCATGCAAACATAGGTACACTTTCTCCAATTCAACCTTCATAATTCTTAACACATTAACATAATTAGGGCTTGTACATCCAAGCCCGAATAAATAAAAAAAATGTGATGCTAAGAAAAAGAAGAAGATGAAAACTGTCTTAATTTTATAGAAAATGTATCCACATTTGCAAGGGGGGGGGGGGAAGTAAAAATCTATTTAAAGGAAAAGAAACATCCAGTAGCCTTCTCCCAAAGAGGACTTAAAGCCAGATCTTCCAGTCTAACACGAGAGTGGTGTGTTAATATATATATATATAATATATTAACACCGCGTCTTACTACCCATTCTGGTTATACGCTTTAAGTACTAATTACGTTAATGGATTAGGAATTGGGGGAGGTTGAATTAGAGGAAGTGACCCGCATTTGCGTGGAGGGAGAGTGGAAAACCATTTAGGAAAAACCACCCCCAGTTCACCCGACCGAAGATTCGAAACTCGATCTCACAGTCCTCAGCAATCGAGCTCAACACGTTTAGCGCGTTAGCCAACTACACCACCGAGGCGGGTGGCGTGTTTTTACCATCATGTGTGCTACTGCGGACAATATTCACATATCAGTTTGTGATGCGTACGTATTAATTATATCAGCATTGCTTTGTTTAAAATTACCCTTTCTTCTGTTCCACTGGTGGCGATGCTTGGCGTTGAAGGTGCTTCCTTTTATTTCTGAGTGTGTTCACAAACCGAGGGAAATTAAATATCGACGGAACGGCGTCTTGTTTTAATTTAGTCTTTTTCCGGATGGTTGTTGACTGGCACTGGCTATCGTTGTCGAAACAATCCGACGTGAAATGTTTCGAACACAACTTGGAGGCTTGTGTGGGAATGAAATTCTGTCTTCTCGTTAGGAGAACCCATTTCCTTTTGAGTTCTTCGTTTTTAGGGAAACTGAGAAATATACACAACAAACTTAACATTTCTAAACTTCACTTTAAATTTACTATTCCTATACTAGTATACTCACTGTTGAAAATAAGATATATTGTAAAACTATAACTAAAATGCAAAGTTTAATGTAATATTAAAATAAAACATAAGGAAAGTTGGATGTTAAAGAGTGTATTTCCCAGTTCTGCCATATGCAAGTGCGGGAACATTTCCTCTTAATTGACTATTAAAAACACAGTAGTGTACCAGACACAGTTTAAATTATTGTTGTAGCGAAACAATTAATGTAAACGCACCTTAAACCCCTAATTAAAATTAAATGTTGGTAGGTACCCTAATTTCACTAAGGTAAATTAAGCCGAGTATACAAACTCTGTATCCATGCGTAATATTCCGTAAGAAATCATTAGCATAATACTCTGTCTACAGAGTCCTTGTCCTTAGTCCTTACCGTCCTGTAGAAGTTGACCCACCTTTAAATTTATAAAGACTGGCCAATATGGACTGCCAAGGACAACCAACCACAGCAAAGTAAATGTGTGTGTATGCATCGAAATGAAAGCACCAATACTAGCGAAAGGATCTAGTTATATGGAAACGGCTAAAAAATGAAATGAGAAAAAAAGCTATTTCTCTGAAAATTTAAATACCCCGATTAGCGACCATCTCAGAAAGTTTTCAGAGAAATAAGTTACCAAGTTCTCAGAGAAAGTGGTGTCACTTCTAGGTAAGTTAAACTTCATATTAGTTGGCCTATTCTTAATAACCTCTGCTTCGCATATCACTTCTGCCTGCACCTTGCTCTGGACTATTTTCTTTTGAAGAGTTAAATTTGGACATACTCTCAGATTTTCCCATTGGTTGGCACAATCACGTGATTTAGGATATGTGTAGATGCGTTTTTTTTATTCCTAGGGATCATTAAGGACCGAACACATTCTGTAAACAAGGCTTAAGTCAACATGAGTCGAGCATTAGTGTTGTATGTCTAGTCCTATTTAACAATCAAATCTATTGGAGCGATTTTATTTCACCTGGAATAAAGGTAGGACTATTCGGGGGGGNAGGCTTTAACTTATTTCGAAATAGGACAAAAATATGGTTGTAGTTTAATGCATAACGTAGACACTATCACAACATAACATATAACCTAACCTTTTTTTTGTTAGATTTTACCTGTGAAAGGTGATGTCACCTCCTTTCACATATCTCTCTTGACAGTTGTATGCTGAACAGGATGCAACCATTATTAATACTCTCTCATAAAACAACACCCAAATATTAAAAAATATATCAACAATGCATTTTATTATATATTTAAAAATCACTTTGGGAAGACACAGTCAATGCCATTTTCATAACATAGTCTATATAATCATACACTTTACTAGGCAAAATTAATTTTATAGCGATTATTTCTATAAATTTAAAATTATCTAGCAGAAAACATCGTACGAGTCAAAGTTAATGCTAGAATTGTTGATCACCATGTTGTAAAGTATATGTGATTTAGTGCTTTCTAGCGGTTGGGTTTAATACTACATTGGATCCAAGAAACTAAGAATGTTTAAATATTTACAATGAGCTTAGCAATTGTGTACGAGAAAAAAGCACGTTAATTTGTTCTTTAGACTTTAAATTTTATACGTAGTCTAATGGTCATACACAAGAGGCGTGACTAGGCTTGCGTGTTTTACACGGGAATAAAGATAGTTTCCCGTGTTCTTTATTTATGTATTATACATCAAGAATTTTTGATATTAACGTTAAAACATTTAAATAAATCATAATAGCAGAGCTAAAGCCATTCAAAGAACAATTTTTGTGTCCCTTTACTTTTACATAATCCTTGTCCAAACATTGTATTACGAACCTTGAAAGGAAATTACTACAAGATAAAAATTAATGTATACGGCAAAGCTTTAAATAATAATAATAAAAAAAAAGCTTTGTGTTGGATCCTATAATCCCATCTATGATTTACTCGGAAATGAAGTCATAAACAATGTTCATTTACACCAATGATTGAATTTAAAATATATTGGTGTGGATTAGAACGTTTTAACAATCATTTGCTATAAAATACCATAAAATTTAAACTTGTATTTGTTTATTGGTTTTTATATAGCTCCTATATATTTACTGACAAAATTGTGCTAGGTTTATATACCTACAGTTATATTCAATCAATTCAATAAAATGTTTGCCATTAGACACTGCAGAAGAGTTGTTTTAGTGGTTGACAAATTTCAGCCAACAATACTAAATGCTCAATGTAAGTAATAACACATAATGGTACATAAATGTCTTACCAAGAGGAGTGGAGTCGAGTGGGTTTGATATTAAGAGCTAGGTGAAGTTGACCTCAGTGACTCAGGACTCTATTATCGTGAGTTCAAACCTAACCAGGGTCGACTGATTTTTCTTGAACAATAAAAATGTGTAATACAACTTGTTGGAGGGAAAGTAAAGCCATCAGTCCCATGTTGATTGTGGTATGTAAAAAAAAACCTTTAAGGTTTGGGAAAATACATTTCCCGCCAAAATTGACAGGTCCTTTCAATCTCGCCCATTGAAATTCTCGTCTGCCAAAATAATAAATCAGTTTAGAAAGTGCATATTAAATTCTTAAAATAAATAAAAAGTAATGAGCTACCAGCTTAAAGTTACCTTTACCTAAACATTTTGTCCGTCCATTGAAAGTGAAGACTTGTAGACTCGACTCAGATATTTTCCTCAATCTCAGTCTAGTGAGTTTAGCGAAGGTGATAAACTTTTAACAAATTAAGTTAATATTTTAATATTTCAATGGTTGTAATTTGAGGATTTCATATTTCAGTGAGGTGCTATTTCAGCCACAACACTCCAGAGAAAGAACCCAAGTTAAAGAGTGCTCCCAAACTCTTTGGTACCACCAAGACAGTAGAAGAGTGTACCCCTCACGGTTTGGGGGCCCCTCTCCCGGAAAATCCCCCTCCGACAGAGGAAGGGGAGAACAGCATGATGGACACTATCGAACCCAAGACTCCGTACAACGATTCTCGGAGGCAGCGGGAGAATTTCCAACATCTCGTGGTGGGGATTGTGTTCCTCTCCTTCACACTTTATGCTGTAAGTAGCGTTCAATACGTGTCTCCTTCATTAACATTGGTTAACAAGGTCGGTGAGGTCGCGAGGGTGATTTCTAGAGCTATTATGGTTTGATGGCAACTCCAACACTAAGTGTGACATTTTAGCTCAGTTGGCTGCGCATCTGGATTCTGCCCGGCATGTACACTGATGAATGTAACAGTTGAAATCAAGTTGGTTTGTAAGCTGTGTGGAACATTTTATTTTATTTTTAGAAAGTGCATGTTAAATAACCTCAAATTGATATAAATATTTACTTCGGTGGCCGGATAGTCTTAAGGTGTCACTCTTTCAATAAACTAGACTGCCGAAGACGAGGAGATCAGGGTTCGAATCCCGTTAGAGTGTGTATTGAGGGTGGTTTTCATACTCTCGGAAAGCAAATGAGGGTGCACTTTCTCTAGATTAAACTTTCCTAATCCCCAACACATTAATGTAATTAGTAGATAGGTGTACAACCTGAACAGGTAGTAAGACTCTGTGCTTGAAAAAAATATAAAGTTTAGGAATGTTTGTGAGAGATTAAATTTTGCTATTCGAATAAAATGAAAAATTTATTAGTAAATTAATGTCAAATTGAATTCACATTTAGCCTATAGAATAATTTACAAATTTACAAAATTTTACATCTTTGAAAAAAAAATCTAGTGTAAAAATTGGTTAATTTGTGGACATTGTCATCCAGTTCTAAAATAATGTTCTTCTCAATATAAAAACCAGATTTCAACACTCACCACCTGTCTATGTTTGGTTTTCAGGTTAAGTCGGTCGGAGTGTTCGATTCGTACATGGATTTCGGCACACGTTGACTTATCCCACTCCGGCTTTTTTTTTTTATCATGAGAAATTCATAAACTTCATTTAGGCTAAACATAAAATTGTAAGTGCTTGTCCAAATATTGATTTGAAAATATAATTGATCATTTTTATATTCCATTTATTTCTTAATTAGCTGAAATGAGCAATGAAATCAAATACATACTTAATTGTACCCAAGTAACCTCAGTTTTGACAGCGGCAGAAAAAAATAATCATAAGGGAAATTAACTTTTCTAAAATTATTCTTTAAATTGAAAAATAATACCTGAATATGAGAATCGAACCCAGGATTTTTGGCTTAGTATATCAAAGCTCTAACCACCGAGTTATCGAGGAGTCGTTCCTTGCCCAGGGCACAGACAAATAAGAAACAGACTCAACCTTACGGGGGTTTTGCCAGCTTCAGTCCTTTAACACTGGGCTTCGCTAGTGTCACTGCTAGGTGATGATAGGACTAACCGCAGCGATCCTAGTGGTGAAGGACTCAAGCTGCCTAAAGGAGCGCAACCATTTTAACACGGAGGTTGAGAGTCTGGGTATATTATTTGTCTGTGGCCCGGGGTCATTCATCACTCATATCTTATGGCAGAGTCTGTGATGGACATGTGGAAATCCTCAGCTACATATGAGTGATCAATTAAGATCACGAGCTATCAGATAAAGCAGCTTCCTTTGACTCTGGGAGGTTTTTATCCTGCCAATAATACATTGACAATTTTACAAATTCACATATTAGGATGGATTAAATAGACAAGTTATTATATTTGTTAATTATCTAAACTCATTATTTTTTTGTGTGCCGAGTCTTGCAGCACCTTTAGCCTAACCCTGTATTTACATTAATGCTGCGGGGATGAGGAAGGTAGAATTGAGAGGAAATTTACATACATCGGTTCCGAGGGAGCTTGTAAAACCATGTTGGAAAATAAACCTATGTACACCGGCCTTGATCCAAACCCTGACCTTATCAGCAGAAAACCAGATTTAAGGTTGATGCTTTGGACTAGGCAGCTCTGCTATACAAATTGTTAAAAAGTTTCACAGTTCATCCGTAAATATTTTTTAAACAATTGACCGATATGTTAATACAAAATATATGCCAAACGATAAAGAAAATGTGACTTGATGTAATAAAAAAAATTCAGCTGTCTCTTCCCCGCAAATGAGCCATATCGACTGAGCTGTCTGTTGGTGAAGGTAGTGCTAAGTTTTGAAGAGAGGTGTCATGGGCTCAGCATAACTCGCCCCTCAGGCTGTTAATCTCAGTCTTCTAGACCGAAGCTACTACATATTTATTCAAATAACTCCTCGTTTGTCCTCACAAAGCCGATGGGACCCTGTTACAGACCCAATGATACATAGGAAAATCTATCAGCACCGAGAATCGAACCTGGGCCCACTGGTTTTGTAGCCAGGAACTGATCACTAGACAACAGAGATGGCGTCAACTTTTTCATCATAAAATCGATAAAATAAATTTTAAGATATTATAAAAGAAATGTGATTCCATCAGACATGCAGATAACATTGAAGTCATATTATTTTAACGTCAAAGTTAATCAATGTGTGTCCTGTTAATTTCAGTTTATACTGTCCAATGTTTGTCTCAAACTGTGGTATGCAACACACTACAGAGTTTTATTAATCATAAAACTTTCGTTGATAACATTCAGACTGATAATAAATTAACACAAATTTTGATATGTGGCGGAGGAACGTTTTAGAGCCATGGAAGGGGGGGAGGGGGGCAAAAATTTCCAAATAAAAATTTTACTATAAAAACATGTTTGCCAATAACACTCCACTAGCCCTAAGCGCATAACCTTATTAAAACCGTTTTAGCAAATCAAATTAAATATGTATTTACTCACCTGCAGTGGTGGTCTAGGGGTAGAGTCGTTGGCTCACAATCCTTTGTTAACCGTTGACCGGGAGTTTTGAGGTTCGAATCTCGGCCAAGTGAACTGAGTGTGGTTTTCCACAAGTTATTTAACACTGCGATTTTTCCATCTTCCCTTAACCACCTCCATGCAAATGCGGGTTCACTTCCTCCTGACTGCCTTCCTCATTCCTATCCTATTAGATTAAGCCATTAATAGCCCATGTGCTAATAAACATAAAAAATAATTTAAAAAAACTAGGCCTGACAGAAAGTTCTGTAGTTGAATATACATCAGATTATTTGAAGCGATCGACCAAGCTACTATGACGATTACATATTTTTTTTGCCTGTATCGAATGAACAACAGGTAAATTGAATCAATATCAAGAACATTAACCTGTCTAGCTAGTGACAAAATAGGATAGGTGGGCATATATGATCAAACATACACGCAAATAAAATCCGATTGAATTTACATTGACCTGTAAAGTCTAGCAAGCATAATATATTTGTATAGTAATAATTATAATGCTTCAAGCAGAAAGAAGCTCTTCTGCACATATAATTCATAGTTTGCCGTTGGCTTTATGCTAAAAACCAAGTTAACCAACACACAATCACCCCTAATAAAACAATACCACACTCAAAGGTCTGTAACCAACTCCTTGGGGCATGCTCAATCACTGTGATTTTGGCACGATACAGTTTCGTTGTAACATTCTGCACGATAAACCCGCCAATTAGGAGTCGCCACATAATCTAAACAACAATGATTCAGTTATGAATTCATTCAAATTGTCTTAGCTTTGGTATAAACACAATTGAAATATAAAAGATTTTTTCTATTTTCCATAATTTATATAGTCCAAATGACAGAAGAGTAGACTAGCATGTGACCAGTAAAATAAGTTGATGTCCGTGGAGATCCCCAATTTCCCCGTGTGTTTCTTGAACATATCCAACCATTCGAATATTCATTGGGAAGTCGACATGGTCTTTGCTTACACGCACCAACGTACTACCCCTGAGGAAGTTCACCAGGAAATTGCTGCATGTAATGCGGCCTTTATGGAAGAGTTCTCTCTAGTTTTAAAGATTTAAAGAGCATCAACTTTCTGTAATATCAAGTTGATAAACACTGAAAAATGGTGTACATATAAACCATAATACAACAAAAGATTTTTTTCATCATGTTTTATTTTGCTTTATACATTTGAAAATAGTACACATTTTGCTAATGAAAGTAGATATTTTCCTATGTTCATGTTCATCACGACTATATTTACTTGAAATCTGATCACTTAGGTTTCGACACAACTAAATTAGGTAGTTCATAAAACATTAAATACAAAATAAGGTAACATTATTCACATTTACATTACATTCCTAATTACACTTAACTAACCAGCTTCTTCCCAGTACACAAATATATTTACAATAAAATGTACTTAGCTTTTCCCAGCGCTATTTATAAACAAACAAATTATGACCATGTCAAAAGAAATAAATGAACAATGTTGGCAATGTAAAATTAATCATGTACAGTTTTCTCTCTTATCCGCACTAATGACATTGGAAGAGATCCGCAAATAATACAAAATTGCGGAAAAATCTTTGTTTTATATATATTAGTAGTATTCACAATGAATCCAAGTGTAAATTATACACCACTTTTACAACTCTGTGGATAGATCCTGCCCGCACATATTTGATACAAGCACGCAACTCAAACCAACACTCTAAAGCCTTTCTTAGATTACCTGCTAAAATCTCAACCAATCTCAACTGACTTAGGTTATCAAATCTCTAGATAAAACATTTGTAGATAAACAAGAGATCACTGTGTTGGTCGTTAAATTAAACTATAACATTTTGTACATCAAGATGAGTGGGCAATTCAAATAAAGGTGAAATATTTCTTCCAAATATCACAGTTATTAAGTTGAATGAACTTTATTTTATTTCTGTGGGTTACAACAAAAGTGCACCATTTCAGACATGGATAAGCGATTGTTTATATTCTAGAGTTTTCTATTCCGTATCAATTTAAAAGATGAGTTGAGTGAAGTACTTTAGTAATTATGTTCTTTAAAAAAATATGCTTCTGAGTATTAAGTAAACTGTCCTGGTTTTTGTTATAAAATGGACATGGCTTGTTGTCAACCAAATATTTAAAACATTTATTAATTTAATATTCCTCTATTACAAATAATTTTTTGTTAAAAAAATGAACTGTGAGGTAATTAACGAGTGTTGGTTGTAAGCAATGTTTGAAACATTATGTCGAGATTTTGCGGTTTCCATTAGCACGAAAAACAAATATTCCAGGTTGAAAACAAATCAAATACCTCCAAGAAAGGATTACAAACTAAATCAACACCTAAAAATTAAGTTTAATTCTGTTTTTCTCATAACTTACATGAGTATTTGAAAGCTATGTTAAGCCCTAAGCTACTTTAGATTGTGATGTTAATAAAACGTCATTTTAAGTTGTAGTTTAAAAAAAAGTATTTTACAACTAGATAATTTATAGGAATATATTATTTTAAATTTCACACAAATTCATTCAACGGCAAATATTTTTTTAAATTGTTTCATTTTATTTATTAAATTTGAAAAAAAATATATATTAATTATTATTGCTCCAAGTATTAGTGATTTCAAGTCTGTTACAAGTTTGAAAACTACAAAGACACTAATTATTTGACATAGTTTCACTTCTACTATAGTTTTAAAAACTATAGTTAGGAAGAAATTACTTCCCAAACTAGTAAACGTTTGATCAAAGTTTTTTCATCAGTGACATCACAACAAGCGTTTAAAAAGTGTATTTTATGTACGAGACGTTTACACCACGATATATTCATGTCAAAACAACTGTCCGCTCAATTTGCCAGAGCATTTTTTACCGGTCAGTGAACCAAGCGGGCAAAATTTAGCTAGGGTGACAAATTTGGGGGAAAATGTGGGGCAGGTGTTAACATACATGTACCACATATGGGCCCTCAGGGCGGCATACACATGTCCCTGCACATATATATATGTTATGTCTAGCGGTATAACACATCATCAACACCACCGTACCATAAAGTTTTAAAACAGAGAGTTACATGACCAATAAAGAGCAGATTAACAGCTTATCAGTTTTCCATGTGGCCAAAGAAAAACAAATGGGAAATTTTACAATAAAAAACTACTGGAATATTTAAATGTAAGCTTTAAAAATTAGGCTGTATGAAATTAAAAGTGAGCTAAAGAATGAAGAGTTTATATTTCCCCCCAGCCCCACAATACAATGGGTTGTATAACGCAAAATACATTCTCCCCCTCAAATTCAAACCATTCAGTTCCAAATACTAAGCACATGATCCCATTATATAAATTTTATGTGAAAAGTTAAATATAATTCATCTTCGCTGCTCTATAAAATGTCTGAAAATACGGGAATTCCTTCTGAGAAGAAAAAAAAAATAGGCTTTTTGTTTTACTAATAAAGTGGTTGAGACCATGAATAAATTTTGATCAAACATAAAAACACAATCTTGCCAGGATCAATTTAATATCAGAACTTATGAAGTTTTTTTAAAAAGAAAATTGGGACTAAATTTGTTTTATTTGTATTGGTGGCTCCCAAGGAATATTTTACCACTTATTTCTATCAGAACTTTGATTCTGTCCATTAAGATATAGAAGTGAAGACTGTTTAAATCAACTTCATTTTATTTGAAATAAAATATTTTTTGAAAGATTTGGTTTTTTAAAGGGTGTTTTAGTATGTTTAATATCCATAAATATAAAAATAAAGGTTCAAGAGTTTTTTTTTATCTTAACAGGAATGTGAAAGTTTATTTTTCATGAGTCATGCCTGCTTAGTAAAACTTATGCTTTAATAACATTTTATTGTGAGGTAAAAAAAACTTAAAAAGTCAAATCAGTTTAGAATAAAATAAAGAATATAAATTTTGTTCACATTTTAGTTGATAAAAGATTAACTATATTAAATAAACAACAACAATCTTTCTTTTTGCCAAAACTGAATTGATACTAACAAAAACTAACACTTTTTTTTAATATCCATCAACAAGATTGTTGTGATGGAGAAAATGGTATAATTATAGTGTAGGCACAAAGTAATACGTTGACATTCGAGACGGTCGTTACCACCATGTGATGTTTATATTTACAAGAGACCAGCGTTACCTGTTAGATTGATACAAAAATAAAACATTTCAACTATACAACTTCACTAATCGTCAAGGGGAAATAAAAAATTAACTTCATCAGTTCTTCAAAATTAATCTGTAGGTACTACTGTGAGAAAGAGTTTAAAATGAAAAATATTGAAACTTCCTCAATTTAAACAACAAAACAAATTCAAATTTAAAAAGTTTGTTTCCAAATAAAATATCAAAAACCACATATTTATGATCTTACAATTCAATATTTCCAACAACAAAAGGTATAATCAATACGAAACACATGATTGACGAAAAGAATCTTTATAAGATTATATCAGCTAAACTTATAAAATAATCACTTATAAATTATTGAGATATTCTTTTGTTTGCTCCTCAGAAACTTTCTTCACATATATTCGCTTATTTTTAAAAGTACAGTATCTTCCAAAGAAAGAGATAAGAAAAAAAAAATAATCACACACCATAATGTTGCATTTTGCTTGTAACGTTATTTATATATATATTTTAAACTTTCAACGTTTGCCTTGCGTGTCCCTCACTTGGAGTTCATGCGGGCCCTCAACTTTGCGTGGACCTGAAGAAATTCCGGGGCCCCGTTCAGGCGGTTTGGATCCTCTTCACATTTCTCCAACTGGAACAAACACTAAACGTTGAGGTACCGACACTCGCAGCAATAACTGCGCTCAGATTAAAAACCTCTGCTGCATCAAATGACAATCAACTTAGGAGGGTGGACTGACAAACTGACTTAATTTACCTTTAAATTTACAAGAAGGGGTTGTATCATACAAACACAAACATTAGAGATTCCAAAATTTGAGAAAATACCAAATTTGCTATTTTAAAACTATCTCTTTATATTAAATTTCTAATTTTAACTCATTTAAGACCTATAATATGCCTATTAGTAGTTCAGCCCCAACATAATTAGAGAGAAACTAAACACTTGATTTTTTTAGCACTGCATCTTACTACCCATTTGGCTTCCGCTTCGGCTTATGGACTAATCACTCATGATTTTGGAGGTTAGGAAGGCTATATTCATAAGAAGTGTACCCGCATTTGATTGGAGGGAGAGTTGAAAACCATTTTGTAAAAACCACCCTTACTAAACCCTACTCAGGGAGTAGTGTGTTAGACCACGCAGCCATCGAAGCATGTAAACTTTGAAGAAACTAAACGCAAGGTATGATTTCTATTTACTCTCTATGTTTATAATTTTCTTTTCAAGATTCACCGAGAGGACTGGAAGGTAAAATTAGTGACAGCTGAAGACAACATGACTTGACTTATGGACACTTGAAAGTAGATCTAGTAATGTTAATAAATAGCAGTCAGATAAGGTTCTTGCTATGAAAATGGAACTGTGCAAGCCACGAAGGCTTGTCTTCCCCACATTGCGTGCTTAAGAGACTCTACAACATGGATAGAGATCATATAGTCTACGGCATGTGCTCACAGTCTCAAGTCTCCTGGCTCGTTCTTCTATGACCCTCTCCAGCACAGACTTGCTGGTCTCCTTCTGATGTTCCAGTTCCTTCTTCACTTGGCTCTCCTTGTGTTTCTCCAGCGCCTTCTGGAGCTCAGACTTCTGGTTCAGCACGTTCTTGCCTCTGAAACAAACACACATGTCAACACCTGGGACCGTTCAGACAAGGTACGGGGCCCCCACATCACTAACTGTTACTAGCACTCCAACTATGATGTTTATACAGGTCATGTGACTTCCCGAGAGATGGCTAGACAAAGCTCTAAGCGCTCTCGGCCATGGCAAGACTTCGTGACTCTCCCTCAGCACCAGAGCGCCGCAGCGCGCCACCAGCGCCAGGGTGCCGCAGCGTGCCACCAGCGCCAGGGTGCCGCAGCGCGCCACCAGCGCCAGGGTGCCGCAGCGCGCCACCAGCGCCAGGGTGCCGCAGCGTGCCACCAGCGCCAGGGTGCCGCAGCGTGCCACCAGCGCCAGAGTGCCGCAGCGTGCCACCAGCGCCAGAGTGCCGCAGTGTGCCTCTACTCACATCTTCTGGTTGAACAGCAGCTCCCTGTGCAAGTTCTTGTGGTCTGACGACTCCAGACACGGGTTCTGGGGTTTGCGGGGCAGAATCAACCCCTCCATGTTGAGGTGCGGGAGAGGGGGAGCCACCGGGACCGAGGTGTTGCGCCTGTTGCGTTTCTCCAGATCCCCGCCAGGGGCGTACACGTCAGGCTCTGGGATCATGGAGACTGGAAACAGCGCTCCTACGGACACAAACAGAACAAATTTTCACTCGCAGTCAACATCACATGAGTTACAACAACAGCAATAATTACAGTTCTCTTCTCACACCCATATGTAGACTACAGCGCTCAGTGGTTGAACGTGTCACTAACGTTGGATCAACCGTAGACCACATTTATTAATACACCAATATAAACAGAGCTTTAACGAAAACATCCCCTTCCCTTGGGATTCAATCATATGAGAATTTTACAGAAAATATTATTTATTTAGCACCACGTCTTACTACCCGTTCGGGTTATCCGCCTCAGCACTAATTACGCTAATGGATTAGGAATTGGGAAGGTTGAATTTAGAGGAAGTGAACCCGCATTTACGTGGAGGAAGAGTGGAAAAACCATCGCCAGTTCACCCGACCAAGATTCGAACCTCGATCTCCCCATCCTCGGCAGTCTAGCTCAACACGAGTAGCGCGTTAACAAACTACGCCACCGAGGCGGGTCAAAATATTTATTCACCAGTTTCATAATTTGTTTGGATGAACAATTTTCAAACAAACTTTACTCCTCTCGCACTTTTCGCTGTCCTCTCACACTATTTTATGTATAGACACGGTTCGGTGGCCGAATAGTATGAGGCGTTACTCATGTTACTCTGGCCTGCTGAGGACGGGGAGATCAAGGTTCGAATCCCGGTTGGATTTACTGAGGGTATCTCTCTCTAAACGGTTTATCACTCCCCCTTCAACGCAAATGCGGGTACACTTTTAAATTAAACCTTCACTCATCTCTTACACATATGTGCACGGGTAGTAATACGCTGTGATAAAAACAAACCCCTACTTAGTACATCACAAACCGCCACTGCCACACTAAACACTGCTCAAAGAGTTCGACGAGGACATTGACAACCCTTTAGCTCGCGGTGAATCACCCCTCAACCCCATCCCCTATTACAGAGCTAGACTTAAATACCCCCTTTCCGCCCAGTAAACACAAATCCACCCCGAGATAGTAAAGCACCCCACATCCCCGTTCGACTGACCCTGACGGCGTTCGTCCCAAAGCTGAATCAATATCGCCAAAAGTCAACACGAGCCGCTTCTCATGTGAGAGCACATAACAACTGCTGGTTGACCAACACAGGGCGAGTAGGATAAGGAGTGACATCACGAGTTGACTCACGAGTGGTGATAGTTCCGCTTCATCGGCCCCCTCTTCTCCGCCCGATAACAGACTGTCGGGGATAGGCTGGCCGGCCTGTGATCGCCACTTGGGTGTCATTCACATGTCTAGATTAGATTTTATACCTCGTCGGGGAATCAACCCGGTATTTTGTTTACCTTTTCCTTATAAAAAAAAAAGAAGAGAATACCGAGATGTATTTAGTGCTGCTAAAGGTGGCAACGACAGTAACTAATAAGAATCAAGGAAGATAACACAGGAGTCTTCACATGTAATCTCTTCCTCTCTGAGCTCGTACTGCATAACATCTCTAGAGAGAGCTGTGTGCCTACTATTGAGAAACAGCATTGTCAATTTCTGGTTTTCGTCTGATCAAACTTCCCTCAGATATAAGACAAGTTTGGCAACGATGGTTAGTCGATGTTGCCAGTAGCTCTTTCTTACCGCAGCAAACCACCTTCAGTTACAATCGAGAGCGAGGGGAGCAGCGACCTCAGAGATGATATCAGAAGTAGTTGAACCAAGCCAAGCTATTATGAGCATATTACAAGTAAATCAAGAAAGGTTACATACATAAAGTCTCATCTTGTATTCATACACCTAATATACGGTAGGAGTGTATTTAAGTGTCTGCTAGTAAAAGCTACCAGATGTATTCATACGCCAAACCACATGGCCTGTCGAGCTATCGTCACTCCTGACAGCCAAAACGTTCATAACAATTTGTTTTTATTTTAACCTTTTTTACATCTTCTGCCATCACTTTTATTTATTTGAGGTAGGCCTATTTTAATGTGCAATTTCTGAACCTACTGATTGTATCAGACACTACCTATTATATAACTTAAATATAGAACAATCACAACACCCAGCCCCCCGGCCGTTAATTTATCTTTGTGAAAGGTGAAACCCAGATTTCACCCAAGACCCGTGCCGGGAATTGAACCCGGTACACTTTAACTCCATATATAGACACGCTTCTGACTCAGCCAAGGTGTACTTTAACTTAGGAGAGAGGTCATATTTGGAGGAAGAGTAGACACGTTTGCGCTGGGTAAGGATGGAAATCCACTCGGGTAGAGACTAATTGAACCCAGGCCTCGAAGTCACTGACAAACCAGACACCTTGGTCCACATGCCCACCGGTATGGGTTTATTCA
>CABFVZ010000139.1:30267-41343 GCA_902151445.1 Timema monikensis
CCCCCCTCTTCCGGCAGTTATGGAAGCCTCATGTTTTTGGAACAGAGCACAACACCTCTACAAGCTGAGGCGATATAAAACAATAACAGAGTGGTGGAAAATGTCGACTCAGGAGCGACAAACAAGAGAAGAACGTTATAATTCCCAACCCGACCGACAGATCACGTACAAAGCGCTGGAGAGAACCATCAACAACACAACTTGAAAAAATAATCACTTCCATTTTTGCCGAGTCGGCCATTAGCGGTCCAAGACTAACCGACAAACACGCTCGTTAGCAAATGGGGGAGGGGGGGGGGGAAAACAAGTCTTTCATTAAAGATCTTCTGGAAACACAAACATTTCCTGAACAAAATAATGCGTATTGTTTAGCACAGTCCAATTATCATATGAAGAACCTTATTTGACAGCTAGAAAAGTTTGTAGATCTACTTTCAAGTTTTCATACGTCAAGTTATGTTATCTGCGGCTGTCACTTTGATAGATATCAGTAGCTATAAAATAACAATAACACAGTAAAATGTTATTAATATTGGCCGCAAAAAATAGGTTTGTATTTTCTAAAATGTTATATAAAAATGCTATTAACTCTAGCTTTATCCGTATAATCGCCATTTCTATTTGATCTAAAAGGTACCAGCGATCGATTCCTGACGCGACCCATTCTCCCTCCCTGTGAATGTGTGGCATGCCAGGCCTCCACCGTGGTTCGGATCCCACGTTAAACTGTAGGTACTCAATTTCATATCACTATCCCCCTACCATTACACATTAGCGTAAGTGCGTACAACCCGAACGGGTAGTAAGACGCGGTGACAGTGTAACGGACCATACGGTAAGTCTACGTGCGGTGTAAGCTATACTATGATTTTGCTAGGAAGAACAGTAGAAGTTAGTTACTAAAGTTACTAAAACAAATGTTAATATATTCATACATAAAGCCATGTCATCTGCAAATGTCACTTTTGATAGATATTATCAATGCCTATCAAATAACCCAAATAATATAAGAAATTGTTATCAATGTTAGCTGCAAATAAATAGGTTTGAATTTTCTCTACTGTTCTTCCAACCAAAATCAGGGTATAACTACCAGGGGCAAGGTTAATGTCCACAACTAACAGAGAGGTTTTCTGGCCGTCATCCACACGAATTCCTCAGAGTTATCTTCCAACTACGGCGGACCCCCGGTGACAACTCTTCAGTCGGCTCGTCAAGAGTTGAACGTAATAGCACCTTCCCACGGACAGCTATGCCCCGATTCGGGTAGTAAGCCAGTTCTGAAAGGTCTTTGATCCTACGAAAATGCTACTATATCGTAGGACCCTGCTAAGAAACAAGGCCACCCGGATAGCACTTCCCGTCAAAACCAAACAAACGATCTAAGGGTGAGGAAGGTAGAATTTAAGAGGAAATGAACCCGTATTTGCGTAGAAGGAAACCGAGGTTAAGTCATCTAAAGAGGGGGGGGGACTCCCTACCTTCCATAATCGGGAAACCAGAGTAGACGAGCCTTACATTCACCCTGCACGCCCACCGATGCAGGTAACAACTCTATCTAGCTTGTCGAACGTTTCGCTTTCCTATCGCGTTGTACGCACATCGCTACTACAGTCCAATTTTCATAAAAAGAACCGACAAATTACTAAATCTACTTCCACCAATTCATACGTCAAGTCATGTTAGCTGCAGCCGTCACTTTTTTTTATTATAGATTCTATCAACACCTATAAAATAATATCATAAAATCTTATCAACGTTGATCATATCCAAAACGGTCCTTCCTATGACCCCATTCCCCCCCACCCGCAACTGCTCCGAACCAATCAACATCGCTCTCGACCATACAGGTAAAGGTCACGTCCATATTTAACCTCGCTGCATCATTCAATACACGGACGGCACATTCTGGGCTCGGACGGACGCTCGGGGGTATTCACGTCAACATCGTTACATCTGGGATGGCTCACAATATCACAACAAATTTAGCATGGAATTACGTCATTTAAGGCAGGTAAAAGGGACCAGGAAGATCACTAATACAACTGATGGATTGCCTCAAACAAGATCAAGTTTCAAGAAGGAGAAAAAAAGCGACCCTATGACAGGACAAGGTAGCGGACCTGTCGAAAGACAGAACACATAATAAATTAATAGTGATCCAGCACCTTCAGCTATTAATTCATCACTGTGAAAAGAGGAAACCCATACGTTTTTCGACCACGCCGAGAATCGAACCTAGGACCCTTAACTAAACAGGCAGACACGCTACCCAGTGAGCCAAGGCATAACAAAGTTGTATTTTATTGCTAGCTCTCATTTTACCCCGCTCTGACGCAAACATGTCCGAGCTAACGTGAACTTAGTTTAGGACGTCAGACCACAATAGAGCTATACCGACCGAGTGGCCGCCATCTGTTGGCAAAGGTCGTGCCAACTTCTGTAGATAAAGGGAGTCATGTGGTCAGCATAAGGAATACTTCAGCCGTTAATCGCAGTTTTCTAGACCGGAGTTGTTACTTCTTTATTTAAGTAGCTCCTCATTTGCTTTCATAAAACTTGATTGACCCCGTTACAGACCCAATGCTTCACAGTGCGCCGGGGATTGAACCCAGGACCTCTGAACACTGGACCACAGAGGGGTTGAACCCAGGGACCTCTGAACACTGGACCACAGAGGGGTTGAACCCAGGGACCTCTGAACACTGGACCACAGAGGGGTTGAACCCAGGGACCTCTGAACACTGGACCACAGAGGTATCCAGAATATAAGCCAGAGGGCCTGTGAACAATATCCCAATTTACTAGAAGAGAGAACCCCAGTATATACATGGCACGACGCCTGTAAGATAGACTCTACGCAGGGCAGTCACGTAGAGAGGGTTTCATATCTGATTGGGGCAGCTCATTAAGTCAACTGATTCACACCAGCTTTCACCCGGGAGGGTCGTCGTTTCAACTCTCATTCTGGAAGATAATTTATCATCGGTGTGTTTTATTGTTTAGAGACTTGTTTTCTCTAAGTTTGTAAGTCGCGCGCTTATAAAATCAATAAAACGCAGGTTCGATACTCCTTAGCAGATGAAGAAAGGAAGATTTTATTTAACACGTTTCGGTGGCCGCATGGTCTAAGGCGCTACTCTCGCAGTAAAATAGACTACCGGTGACGGGGAGATCGAGGTTCGAATCTCAAAATTCAGATATACCGAGGGTGGTTTTTACTAAATAGTTTTACACGCAAATGTGGATACACTTCATCTATATATTACCTTTATCATCCTTTAACTATTAACGTAACCAGTAGATAAGCGTATAACCCGAGCGGTGCTTAAATTTGTTTAAATTTACTTTCTTCGATTCGCCCAAATAAAAAAACAGTTAAAAAAGTTTGAGGAATCAGTCAAGTTTTTATTTATTTCAGGGTTTAGAGATAATAATAATTATTATTATTATTAGCACCGCGTCTTACTACCCACTCGGGTTATAGCGCTGACGCCTATGTGTAATGGTAGGGTGATTGTGAGATAAAATGGAGGACCTACAGTTTAACGTGGGATCCGAACCACCATGATGGAGGCCTGGCATTCCCCACATTCACAAGTTGTGATTAAAATATTAAAATAATCTTACAACAGAGTGTCATTGAGGTAGGGGTGTGGGAAACGCGAGGAAAGGTCACTGTCTATACAGGGTGTCTAAAATAATCATTAAGATATGGCTCCAGTACAAACATAAAGAGTTTAGTTTTCTTCCCATGACGATATCAACGGTTGTTGATATCACCGTGCGAAGAAAACTAAGCTATGTTTCTGCTCTAGCAATATTGTTATGTATTTTGGGCAAACAAAGTGTTTTGCTATAAAAACTACCGGAACACAGCCCCTGTCTCACCTCCTCTACACCCTCGTCATGAGTTGAGCTGTTGGCCATGAACTATATTACATTTGAAAGGGAATCCAACAGGTCGATGTGAAAGAAGGTCTTATGGTTTGGGGACGTTGAGAGGATGAGTGTGGATCGAGTGACGAAGCAAATATATGAAGGTAGAGTTTGTGGATCAAAAGGAAGGGGTATACCATGTAAGACGTGGCTAAATGTGGTAGACGAATGTGTGAAAAAGATAAACATTAATAGTTTTAGTAATAAAAGAGCATGTGTGACTGTCTATGGATGTTGAAGGGAGTAAGTTATGCGAGGATAGGGAAGTGTGGATACAGTTAGTGAGGGTGGATCAAGTACGGAGTTTGTTTTTAGCTATATCTACATTGTATTCCATAACTCTCTCACATTCTGGTGTCCGCCCCACCACTCTTATAACCTCATGTTATGTGTCAACACCTTACACTACACTGTCTAAATTGATTTCGACCAAAAGATAGATCCGAACCACTCACCCCCTTCGAGTGTAGAATCCTCGAACACATTCATCCTCTGTAGGATGCCCGGGGAGGGTTTGTGGGGGCAAGGACGATACATTTTAGAGAGAGGGGGCCGTACCCGGTTAAAATACTAGAGTCACCCCAACACGATCAGCCTCAACTGTGGTCACGAGTCGCGGGCAAGACGCCAGGAGGTCCCGGGCGGGCTACAAGCACTTCCTCCACAGAGACTGTACCGACACGGAGTCCCTCCACAGAGACTGTACCGACACGGAGCTCCTCCACAGAGACTGTACCGACACGGAGCTCCTCCACAGACTGTACCGACACGGAGCTCCTCCACAGAGACTGAACAAGAAGACCCAGTATAATCCCCACAACAGGTTTACATTCCAACCTCACGTGTCATTTCTGCAGCCCCAGAGTAAACCAGGAGGGGTGGAGGGGAGGAAACCTTATGAAAACAAACCGGGGAACAAATTAGGAGTAGAATAGCCAACAAGAGTGTCGGGAGAATTTAAATATGAGCTCAAGTCACACGTCTCAATACATACATTTCTACTAGCACTGCGTCTTACTACCCGTCTGAATTACACTCGTGTGTTAGAGATGAGGAGGGCTCAATTTACCGAGTATAGCGGCATTCACTTTCACCCGCCATTTGTTTAATATTTGGCGGGCAGAAGAATAAACAAAGTCAAGTCCAAGATAGGATTTTTACCGTCACATGACACTTCTTTTTATTCGTAGATGACCCACCAAGTGCTTCCAATTATTATTATTAGTAGTAGTAGTAGTAGTAGTAGCACCGCGTCTTACTACCCGTTCGGGTTATACGCACTTACGCTAATTTGTGATGGTAGGGTGATAGTGAGATGAAATGAAGGACCTACAGTTTAACGTGGAATCCGAACCACGGTGGAGGCCTGGCATTCCCCACATTCACAAGATGTCTTGTCAGAGGTGAGGGAAGGGTTTGGAAATCAGATAAATCTGTGCCGGGACCGAGGATTGAACCCTGGACCCCAGCACAGAAGTCTGACACCTTACCCCTAGACCACCAGGTCACATACTGCTTCCAATTAAAGAAACGATTATATAAAAAAAACAATGCCCACAATATTATTTTATGCTGTCAAACCTGACTGTACGTTCTATTTATTTAGCACCGCGTCTTACTAACCGTCCGTTGTATACACGTAAGTAATAATTAAGCCAATGGGTTAAGAATCACGAAGGTTGAATCCTAGAGGAAGTGAATCCGAATTTGCGTGGAGGGAGATTGGAAAACCGTAAAGGAAAAACCACCCTTAGCTCACCCGACAGATTCGAACCTCGATCTCCCCCGTCCTCGAGCAGTCTAGCTCAACACGAAACTAGCACGTTAGCCAACTACGCCATTCTTACGTTGGAGATGTCATTTAATAACTAGTCTGTGTTAAAATACTGTTTAGTGGCTGTTATAAAAATAATTAACTGTAGAAATGTGTCATATTTGGTGAGATATTGCAAATATGTTGTAATATAGCCAAGCTGTCTTGTTCCTTTGAAATATTTACAAGATTTCGAGTTTAGGGGCCGTCCTTAAATTACATAAGGGTTTTGGGGGGGGGGGGGGGGGGGNTAACGAGGGGGAGTAAAGGTAGGAAGAAAGGGGGGGATGTCAGAATCCATCTTATGGCTTTTATCAATGTTTACGGTTAAGACAAAATTAAAACAAAAAATCGTCTGAAAATAAATTTACTATTTATAAAACTTCATATAACACGTTTTAGTACCAATCCTTGTGTTTGAAAAAAAAAACTAAACTACCAAATCGTGAATATATTTACGTAAGATGGCGGAACGAGCTGAAAATGTACAATCCCTTAAGTGGGGATAGAGAGGGTGTCAAAAGTCATGAAAAAAATCCTTAAATGATTTTAGGGCGACCGCTTATTGTGGCTATCGAAGAAAAGTCGATTTGAGTTTCACACGCCCTTATATGGATATAAAGAGCGAGAGAACTCTATCGGAGAGTTCCGGAACGAGACCAAGGGTCCCACAGGTGATTGGTTCCGCACGTGTCCGGGCCACGAACCAAGGACTATCGATCGAGCGGAAATACCGGGGAAAGGTCATTCCGTTACCGACACGCTCGCTCAAAGTGTTCAAGGTCGAAACGTTGGTTCGGATCAAATCAACTGAACTGTTGTGGACCCTCGACCACTCAGCTATGTCGAGAGGAAGTATTAGGCTCTACTAGGGTGGGTCAATGTCATCCGAGACCCACTGCAGTGGACAAACGGTTCAAGGCGCCACTCTCGTGTTATTAAAACTTGGTTTTCATAATGGTTCCCCACCCTTCTTCCACGCGAATGGGGGTAGATCACTTATAAAAAAAATACTTCCTTCCTCATCCCTACACCATCAGAGTAATTATCTTATGCCTGAACAGGTAGTAAGACGCGGGTATAAAATAAATAATGATGAGTCTCTTTATCTTTTATTTTCGCAGATAAGATCTTAGCCCCTCAATGTCTCCGCATGGAAAACCCAGGCAGATAAAACTCAAGAGTAATCGAAGCCGGCGTGGAAAGTTCGCGCCCTAAAGTTAATTATTACTCTGACGCTGGTGGCGTGATGACGCCAAGCGACGCCTCAATTATTGACGAGGCAGTGAACGAGCTCGCTAGCTGCCACAGGTAGTAATACGGTCGACGCCAGGAGACGCCGTAACTCATTCTGGCGGTTATTTCCCTGGCAGCCAATCTGGCCGGTAATTACAGCGTCCCTCCCTCCTTCACCTCATCCTCGACGTCACGTGGTTATACTTAGTTGCCTCAGGTGCATCTTACATATACATATATATATATATATATATATATATATATATACACTTAGTTGCTTGTTCTAGGGATATTTTCTTGTGTTAGTCCAACTGTTCTAGGTAAAATTTAGTCTATGTATTATTCAATAGTGCGGCGTTTTCCGAACTCTCTCCAATCGCGTACCCTTTTCGGAGCCATGGATTAATCAACGGACCCCCCTTTCAACTCTTCACTAAAAAAACAACAAGGAACTAAATACCTAAGACATTACCGATAACACTAATAACATTAAATATTATAAAAGGATATATTGAAACAAGCATACTTACGTCACTGTGTAAAACACAATGTTACATCTAGCAGTAATTTAAACACATTGTTTAAACATTGGCATACTAATCCAAAAGGTCCCGGGTTTGATTCCCGTGTCCAAGTGTCATTGTTCAATTTTAAGAATAAAAACACTGCTTCAGTAGAAACATCGAGCTTAATTTTGTTCACACGGTGATATCAACAGTTGTTGAATATATGTCATAAACATGGCGGCATTAGATGGGAAACTTTTTAAATGAAGAGAAAAAGTTTGTCATTAAATTCCAGGACACCCTCAACAGATATTCAACAGATGTTGCTATCAACATGGGAAGAAAATTAAACTCTTTCTACTTAGGACATATTTATTATTACGAAAAAATTATATTAACTGCAAAAACACTGTCCTTAACTCGCGTCCCTTGATGAGTCTTTTAACTTTCGGGGTGGTACCGGTTGTTAGTTTGTAAGTCGCGTGCCAGTGAACGGTTGTGTTTGTAGATAGAGTTAACGTTATATTCCCGACACAGTGTCTTGATAGCGCTATTGTCGAGTGTAGGGTCCTTGGCCCGGCCATGAACCTTGGACCCTTGTGGGTGTATGTATCAGGAGTGGCGGAAACTGGGTCACCCGGTCACCAGCCGTGCGCATGCGCGGACATTTCACTGTGGACGCAGGATTACTCCGAACACCTGTTACGGACAGAAGATACACCACGTGGGAGGGAGGGGTTGACGAGCACTTGTCTGTCGAACGAATGGACAGATAAAAACCCTACCGCGGTGTAACATTTACAGAGGAATAAAAACCCTACCGCGGTGTAACATTTACAGAGGAATAAAAACCCTACCGGGGTGTAACATTTACAGAGGAAAAAAACCCTACCGGGGTGTAACATTTACAGAGGAATAAAAACCCTACCGCGGTGTAACATTTACAGAGGAATAAAAACCCTACCGCGGTGTAACATTTACAGAGGAATAAAAACCCTACCGCGGTGTAACATTTACAGAGGAATAAAAACCCTACCGCGGTGTAACATTTACAGAGGAATAAAAACCCTACCGCGGTGTAACATTTACAGAGGAATAAAAACCCTACCGGGGTGTAACATTTACAGAGGAATAAAAACCCTACCGCGGTGTAACATTTACAGAGGAATAAAAACCCTACCGTGGTGTAACATTTACAGAGGAATAAAAACCCTACCGCGGTGTAACATTTACAGAGGAATAAAAACCCTACCACGGTGTAACATTTACAGAGGAATAAAAACCCTACCGCGGTGTAACATTTACAGAGGAATAAAAACCCTACCACCGTGTAACATTTACAGAGGAATAAAGGGGACGTGATAAAAATGTCAGTTGTATTTGCAGTTTTTGAATAAAACTTTTTTTTGGGGTAAAAATAAATGAAACATTTCTCCAGTAGAAACAAAGAGTAATTTTCCCCACGTGGTGATAACACTTGTTGAATATCTTTAGAGGGTGTTCTGGAATTTAATAACTTTTTCTCTCTATTTAAAAAGTTTCTCATCTAAACCCGCCATGCTCATGACAGATATTCAACAACTGTTGATATCAACATGCGAAGGAACATATTCTAGTTATTCTATCAATACAAATTGTTTGCTAGGCCTATTAAGGCTGTACAGCTCGCCACATATATGGTACCGACTCGCGAACAATGCCCCAACACAGGAAGACCAACCAATCCAAGAGACAGGACACGTGACCAGCATTAACCAATGAGCCGCCACGTTATTCGGTTGGCGAGAAATGCACTAGACTAGATCCTAACACTGCTGATGTCTACATAGGACAGTGAATTAACAATAGCGCCAAGAATATCAGGACGCATAACAGATTAGATATAAAAATACGTAGCACAACTTCCTTCGGAGGGGAAGTAACGCCGTCACTCTCGTGTTTGACTAGACGGTCTATGACGGGGTGATAGAGGTTCGAATCCTGGTTAAGCGTCCCAAGGATTTTTTTTTTACAAAAATAGTTGTCCACGCAAATTCGGGTACACTTCCTCTAAATACAACATTCCTAATCCTTAAAACCATTGGCGTAATTAATAAATAAGCGTAAAGCCCGAACGGGTAGTAAGACGCGGCGATAAAAACAAAACGAGCACTTCCAAGTCGACTGACGTGGTAAAGTGTCTCTAAGAACACTGTTGCACCAAGGCCCTGTTGTTTATCCCCGGCCAAGTGTTGGGTCAGCCGTGACGTCACACAACGGCTAGAGTGCTAGACCTTATCATTCTCTGTGTGCTCAGTCGAGTGGGCCCTTGGAATATAAATAGCTTCCTTGGAGCTTTTACCATTCAATCCACGTCACAAGTGGCTAAGAACGGTAGACTACACGACTAGAGGACCTTGGTTCAAACCCAGGTGATGTTTCAAACTTTTCGGTAAGTCTTCACCCAGAAACTGTAGCACTTTTTATTTTGCTAACCTGTCAAGATCTTTTAAAAAGTTCACCAATATTGAACCTAGCACCCCCCACACCAGGGCTGTACAACACTTTTTTTATTGTGGCCAAAGGTGTGGCGAGTCAGAAGTGAAGTTCAACCTAACATGTGAAAATTGAGAAATCAGATTGATCGATCAACATTTTAACCACCACCACCACACACTGTTTGAACAGGGGTGTTCAAGACATGCACGATTGTTAAAATGTAAGACAATTTAAAGAGAAATTTGACAGAAACATTTTGTGCTCCCAAGGAAATGAAGGAAATATCAAGTTACAGCCAGAACACGTCGTCAGGAGAGAAAGTTTGATTTACTGCGAGAGCTGGCAAACTAGAGTTCACCACTAGACAGAGATCCTCCACACGTTCATGGCTAGTTCACCACTAGACAGAGATCCTCCACACGTTCATGGCTAGTTCACCACTAGACAGAGATCCTCCACACGTTCATGGCTAGTTCACCACTAGACAGAGATCCTCCACACGTTCATGGCTAGTTCACCACTAGACAGGGATTCTCCACACATGTATAGATAGTTGACGATAGGATTGCAACCCCTCCCCAACCCTGCCACACGAGGTTTGTTTATTTACGCTCAACATTAGATCAATATGTTGGCAGTGAACAGATGTTATCCTGGTTTTAGAAAGTGCACGCCAGGCACCCAAAATCTCGCTGATGATGAAATACCGCCCCGACGTCGAGTAACGCCGCGGCGCTGAAAAGGGGAGAAGGGGAGGACGGATGGGAGAGTAGAGAGTAGACGACAGGGGCACAGGGAAGTAATTTATACATTTCACGACCATCTGGACCACCGCAGAGGTCACGGGCTGCAAATTAAGTGCCAACAGGTCAGAGAGAGCGCTTTGGAGTACGACCACGGCCGGATCACAGTGTGACTCTCTGATGGAATACCACCATGGCCGGATCACACAGTGACTGATGGAATACCACCATGGCCGGATCACACAGTGACTGATGGAATACCACCATGACCGGATCACACAGTGACTGATGGAATACCACCATGACCGGATCACACAGTGACTGATGGAATACCACCATGACCGGATCACACAGTGACTGA
>CABFVZ010000139.1:47641-57834 GCA_902151445.1 Timema monikensis
GGGTAGATACCTCGGGGAGGAATGATGTTGGAGAGATCTTCGCCCTCCTAGTCACGTGGCTTTTTTACGTTCCAGTCAAAAGTAGAGATTTTCTTCGAAATATATTACTTTTATAGGGGCTTTAACCACACCTTAGTTCAGAAGCCAACACGCCTGTTTTAGTAATGGGGGTTCGATTCTCGGCCTGGCGGGGAAAATTTCTCTTCACAGTGATGAATAAATGGAATGAGCACTGGGTTGGTGTTTAGAAAAATGAAACTGTGTTACCATATTAAAAAAATCTATCTTTTTTAAACTACATAAATGATCAAAATTTTCGCTGCTATCAAATAAGCAATAAATACACCCGCATTTGTATAGGGTTAAGTTCAATCAAATAAGCAATAAATACACCCGCATTTGTATAGGGTTAAGTTCAATCAAATAAGCAATAAATACACCCGCATTTGTATACGGTTAAGTTCAATCTTTTACCTAAATTCCCGGTTAATCCGTCGTGGGACAAGCCTACTCGGGTGGATTCAAAGATATTTTGTGAAGCGGGTTGCATATTATAACTTGACGCGCCCTTATATTCCAGACGCCGATGTAGGGAATAGAAAGAGACGGAGAAAACAAGCAGTCCAGACTTCTCGAGGTCTTCTGGTTTACCTACTGATAACCCTTCCCCTCTCCCGCTGACGAACGCACACACTCACTCTTACTCATTGCTCCTGGACAGCATTGACACGCATTTCAAAATCACCTTTTCGGTGTTTTCCTGTTCCTGATCGACGTCCTGGTAGGACGATCCAAACTGGACAGTTCTGCGAGTAACCAAATATCTCCAGTTGTGGAAAATAAAAAAAGGGTATACAAACTATTCTAAGATTAAAAAACCTGTGGAAATATAAGACCATTTTTTAAATTATTTAAGAATTCGTGATTTTTGTTTAAGTTTTATCTAGAAAATTTGGAGAACTAAACGTAAATACATTAACCTGGTCAATCCTCTCTTATTGCAGTGACGTCACAGGTAGGAGACACCCTTGTGTGCACCCCCTAACCAAGGTCAGTCACAAGTACTGGTGTGAGACTTTCACTTAAATAAATATTAGCGGTATTTAAAGTGCACTTTCTGAACCAACAGATTTTATCAACAACACGATTTATTAATTAGAGTCCATTCGCCACATTACTGTTGGTAGTTAACAGTTACCTTAGGCTACTAAAATTATTACCATGTATTCATACACCAAACCATATAATCTGCAAGACCATGTATTGATTTGTTAGGTCACGTTTAATAAACAAAACTTCCATAGCAAACAATTTGCTTTTAAGTATTTTTTCCTTTGGCACCATCTGCTCGCCGTCAGCTACCAGCCCTCCCATGGTAAAGGGGAACCCCCTCACACATTTCACCAATGGTACGTGTTTCGGCCATGCGCGTGCCTGTCAGCCACTTATTCACGTCGCAATACGACGTAACAAGCTAGGCCGCCACAGTGCCGAAAATTATTATTATTATTTGGTTCAATCATTTGTGCTTTATTTGTGCTCAGATGTTCCCAAACAAGAACATTTGTGCTGTGAAAATGGGCCTTTTAAAAAACAATAAATGTGGCGGGTTAACTTGAGTTCAAGTTAGCCCGCCACATATTAAAAAACAAAACATCAAATTCTATTCACACCATTCCATTGTGCTCCGTTTGTGCTCATATGTGCCCTGAAACGAACATTTGTGCTCTAAAATTAGGCAATCTAGTGAATATTTATTGTGGCGGGACAACCCAAAGTTTTCTACAGGTCACGTAGGTGAAGGCATAGCTCGAACTCGGGCTGCATCGATACATTAAATATGGTCTAGAATGCTTTATTTTCGGGCACAAAGTGTAATGATATGGAACTATACATCTCACTTTATTATTCACATCTATATTCAAAATTACGATATTATAAATGAGAGCGGGTAGTAAGATTTATTTTTAGTAGGTTGTAAAGTTGCAAGGTATGGCAACATCTTTCTGCGTCTCTGAAAAGACAACGCAGTTTTGTGGACAGAAACGCACCTGTATGACCACACCTTTTTTTTTACGAAACTTCGAGAAGGGAATGTCGCTAGATATACCCCTTCATTTTTACTTCTGACGAGAAGCCGCGTAGGTGGAGTCTATGACATCTTAATACGTGTTCTAAATCTCACGTGTCGGGAATTATCATGCATATAAAGTGATAGTCGGGCTTTTATTAAAATCTACAACGTGTGAAATATCTAGCAAAAAACTGTTTATCTACTTAAAATAAAAATAACTATAAAACACCAGAACTTTTAACTTCTAAAATAATACATTATCCCTTTTTAATTATAATACAGGAGCTCTTTAAACGTTACAAATGGCGTGACATGTATAGAATTGTATTTAGTTTTTAAATATGTGGCGGGCTAGCATGCTCTCAAGTTGGCCCGGTTTCACAAAACCATAGTTTTCAAAATGTGGCGAGCCAGCTCGAGTTACGTCGCAATACGCTCTGGTTGTTAAGTGCGAGTGTTACCGCACCGACCTTGAATATTACCCTAACAGGCCCGAGAACATGGCGACTGTTATCAGGACAAACAACTACACAACACTACACTGCCCGCTGTAATTATGTTGGCAACGTCACGCCAGGCCGAGCGTGTGGAGCGCGCTGCTGAACCACTTCCGGTGCCAATAGGCCTACTAGAGCTACTCAACATCACACACGACGTAGCGAGGGAGTCTCACTTTCGTTTCAATATTCGAGCATGTGTGGAGATAAACACCTAGGCATGTGTGGATTGGAAACAGTCATGTGTGATACAGAGTCATGTGTGGATTGGAAACAGTCATATGTGAGATACAGAGTCATGTGTGGATTGGAAACAGTCATATGTGAGATACAGAGTCATGTGTGGATTGGAAACAGTCATGTGAGATACAGAGTCATGTGTGGATTGGAAACAGTCATATGTGAGATACAGAGTCATGTGTGGACTGGAAACAGTCATATGTGAGATACAGAGTCGTGTGTGGAGAGTAACACTCGGGAATGAGTGTGTTAGAGATAGTCATATGTGGAGATTAACAATATCTCAGTAAATTTTAAATCCAAACTTTTACGCTAGCAATTTAATATATAAAGGGGATGTATTATTTAAGGCTTTGAGTATTAACATATCTAATCTAGAGTAGACCCGACGTTAGTGGCAGATTCAACCGCCAAGCGCTTTAGTCGATACGTGAATGTCAGAAGAGAAGTGGTAATCTCTGTTATTTCTTTATTATTACTCATTCGATGTTTCCGGTGTAAGTTTCCTTGGGAGAAATTAAACCAGAGAGATACTTTAAGACTTGGGCTATATCTCTCCCATCTCTAGTCACGTGGGCTTCTGTTCTAGAGAGTTCTTGTTGAATGGAAGGATTGTGGGTCAAGCACTCGAGTAGAGCACCACAGCAATATTTGGCCAACCACGACCTAGGACACGTTCCATTATCCGTGGTAGTCTGCCCCTGGTGATTTATACCATAAGCCACACTTCTGGCAAGATGATGCCAATAAGATGGCTATTTAATGGTTGCAACATTGTTATCACTAAATATAGCAATGAACAATATAAAGTCGCTGAAAGATAGCAGTCTTACCTTGACTGATTACACTATGGTCCTATCATATAAGCTACACCATAGTGCAATAGATTAAGATATAACTGCTTGCTACCTCAAGGTTAACTGAACGTAAAGTCGTAGTATAAGGAGAGCAGTAAGTAAAGGCCACCCTGAGAATTAGAGTTTCAGGCCAATTTTAATTGAACAGGACTGTATGATCTTACCGCCATATTTTAAATGAAAGCCAGACAGCTTAGCTCAGCCGGTAGCTTGTCTGTCTACTGAGATAAGGGTACTCGAGTTCGATCCCTGGCATGGCCGAAAACATTTATCGTTGATGAAATGAGTTTTCCCCTTACACAGTGATGAATTAACCTCCGGGGGGCTAGGTGTTGTGTATATTCTAGATTTAAGTTAGTTTATAACACGCTATTAGTTCCTGTTAGAGAGCGTGCTAGTCAAAGAATTACTGACTCGCGAATAAGTTGTCTACCACATGTGAGCGAAAGTATGTAATTACTTGACGTACATATAATCAACTGCTGATTAAAGTTTAATGATGATAACCCTGGCGTTAATTGGATGGATCGTCATGAGGATGTTAAATCCTCCGTCAAACTAACCTAATGAAACTCTTTAATTGAGCGCGTCGAATCCGTTCACACATTCCGTGCGGAAAAACCGGTCGTGAGTTATCGAGAAACGAGGAACAGAAAGCGACGACACATGATGGATGTGATTGGCCCGCGCCGGGATGGAACTAAGGTCTCCAGCAGGGACCGCCAACCCACCCGACTCACGGCAATTTACAGTCCAGCAAGAGTTTTTTGAACTCTCAAATATATCAGAACTTTCAGTCTGAAACTAAAATAAACTTGGTCGGTCATAGTCGGTCATAGTCGGTAATGTTATAAGCAATTTAAATGGAAATGAAGACAAGCTTTGGTGGCCACATGGTCTGAGGCGCTACTCACCCAGTAGGCTAGACTCCCGATGACGGGGAGATCGAAGTTCGAACCTCGGTCGGGTGTACTGAGGGTGGTTTTCCACTCACCTTTCCAGCTGCGCGTACACTTCTTATAAATATAGCCTTCATAATGCCTAAAACCATCAGGGTAATTAACAGTGGCGGCTCTTAGCTAGAATTAGTGGGGGTGCTGCTCCAGAAAATGTCTAGACTTTGTTTTAAAATTGTGTAAAAGGAAAAAAAACACGTATAAAAAGAAAATTTACTCAGGAACTTTATAAAATCTTAACCAGTCGCAGTCAAAGTTGATAGCATTTTTAGTTATATTTTATAGGTATAGATAATATCTATCAGAAGTAACAACGAAATATCACATGAGCCGACGTGAAAGTAGACCTATTCACATTTCTATTTCCACAGACCATACATTCCCTTGGATTGTCAAGAATGTTCAAAGAACACAGCTGCGAAAGAAACAAAAGGGCGCAACTTCCTGATTCGAACGTAGCTCTTAGCTCATTAAATCGTAGCTCTACATTACCTTTAAAGGTGTTTGTTTTTCACCCCTTCGTGCCAAAGATCGGCAGAACGCCCTCATGCACGCTTTATGGCGCCAACTAGGCGCGAGGGGGTCTGGGGGACAATATCAGGAAGAGTTCGTAGGCAGGAACACGTCAGCCTAATCAGAAGTGAACAATTTTTTCCCTCGTCATATTCTAGAGTTTTCTAATATCGCTGATGAGAACAGGGGACGCAGTTTCCATTTGACTGGTAAATATTACACCCTCTGGAGGGTTACACTTAGTGCAGGCTCTAATGGACATTTACTCTCGCTTTCTAACACATTGGTTCCCCGGTTAGTGCTGTCCTTTTGATGCAGCCAGTAAATACAACGTAGGCTATCAATTAAATATATATATATATATATATATATATATTTAATATATAACTAACAGTGTTTGACGAGACTGTCAAAGAATGGGAGATCAGAGTTGAATCCCGATCTGGTGTGTTGAGGGTGGTTTTCACTAAATGATTTTTCAATCCCCTTCTATGACAAAGTTGTCTCGATGGAAACATTTTTCTTTTTTGATTTTACATAGATATATTATGTGAAAGGAACTTTAAGAAAAAATAAAATTTTTATTTCAGAAAAATAAAAACAGGCCAGTAACACTTCCCATTTATAATTGTTGGCATTTTAAGTTGCAGCGAGACAAACAGGTTTTACACACAGTCCCCCCCCCCCCTTCACCCTCCTGCCACCGTGTAAGAAAGCAGCTATGTACCCATCATTAACCACCCCCACCCCCCTGTCTCCCCAATGTGAGATATTAGTGATTTATTTCGGCCATCATTTCAGTGCTGACATACAGGCCGTTTGGTGATTTCATCGTAATTATTACTGAACGTAGAACTTAGGTTATGAGCGACTTATATTAATATTATATACAATCTAATGACGTATGTGTGAGTTAGGAAATGTTTTTTCAACAGATTTGTAAAAAAACCTAATTCTAACTCTAACGCAGGCTTACTCATCTCAGGTGGTTTTGTGCAGTGTCTACAAACACAATATTACACTAGAATTGAACCAAACTTAAAATATATTGCAATAAAGTGTAAAAGCTTTTTTTTACAAAATGATGAGTTTCTAATATAAACATTTTCACTGTCATGTGAATTTTAACTCTGGCATTGAATGCTCCATTAGACTTGTAATGCAGTTTAAGAGCAGAACGGACTATATCAGGTTTTATATTTATATAATTATATTCCTGCTCTTGGACAGTGTTAATAAAATGAGTCTTTGAAATGTAGTCATGTATACCCTGAATACCTTGCTTGGTTCCACTATGGTGTAGTTTATAAGATAGATCCATAGTGTAATCAGTCAAGGTAAGATACTACCGTGCTTGGTTCCACTATGGTATAACGTATAAGATAAAACCATAGTGAATCCAGTCAAGGTAAGACTACTATCTTTCAGGGAAAACAGAGTGTAGTTCTAGTACATTACAATATTCACATTAAAAAAATCTTAATCAAATTATTATCATGACATGCAACTCAAATCGCTTTGTTAGATAATGAAATATCACAAACAATTGTGCAATAAAACAATAAATAACAAGTGCATAAAGTTGTTTTATAAACAGGCCTCAGCATAAAACAATTAACTAAAAATACGATTCGGCTATGAAAATATTTTCTATGGACAGTCAGTGATGAATGGATGCTGAAGGAGTGTGTTTGAAAGGGAGTCCAAAAGGTCAATGTGTAAGAAGGTCTTGGCCGAGTGTGGCTCATAAGGGGCAGGTCATGTAAGACGTGGCTACATCATTCGTAGCCAAGTAATGGAAATATTAACCAGTATCAATGTATCTTTGCCCAAGGGGATTCCCGAATGTACACATCGTACCTCCTTTCCATGTCCCGATGAAAGGAGGTGTTGGTGAATATGACGAGGTGGAGCCAATGACGATCTTAACCTAAATTAAGTCTAAGAAGCAAATAGCCAACGCTATTATTTATGCTTTTAGTGAGGATTAGGGCCTACTTCATCTAGATATAATATTCTGAAAATTGAAAAATGACACCTGGACACGGGAATCGAACCCGGGATATACCGAAGCCTGGCGACCATGGGAATTATTCTCCTTTCATCCGGTCCCATGGTGTAGTGACCTCTGGTTCAATCCCAGACTGGTTCCATGGTTATTTTTCCCTTAAGAGGAATAATCCCCAAGGTCACCAGGGTTTGTTAAATTAGGTTTAAGTTAGGTTAAGACTCACACCGGATCGACAACGTCATAATAACCATCTTCGCATCATATCAGTACGGGTACGTGTGGACAACCTCATGTGGTGTACCCACCAGAGAGGCTAATAGTCTACATACAGGGGACAGAACCTGGACGTCACGTCTTAGGGTGCGGTACCGGCCGTGAATTGAACCCGGGACTTCTAGGTACAATCGCCGCCACGGACCTGAGGCTCTGTAAACAGCATTGGTTCTTCCCACGGAGCTACGATCAACCACTTTCACAAGAGTTGTCATTTCTCTTGCACCGCGTCTTTGCAGCACATTCGGGATATAAACCCTCACCTCTCTGTCCCCAGAATACAGGACGACGCGACCAACGCCTTTGTCCTTGTGCTCAACGGTGCGGATCCACTTCTCAATGACCCGGTGAAAAGATTTATATGTTAACAAATATTCAAAGATTAAAGATAATTAGAAAAAATAATGTTTCAAGTATTGAGCTGTGAGAGGGAGCTCAACAGAATTCCTTACACGTGTAGGCGAGTGGTTAGGGTGACTGACGGAAGGAACTGGTTCGAATCCAGGAGTACTAGTTCGTACCAATTAGTAGCCATACATCAGTTGGTTGTTAGGGAGTTTTCCCACGCGTTTAAGGCAGTTTGTAAGTTGTAAGTCGACCCCTCGAAATGACCCCTACAAATCAAAGCACTCACCGGGCTCCAGGTCACCGATGCGCCTGCGCAGTTCACTCAGGAGCTGCGATTTCAAGTCTTCGTCCTCCTGCAAGCAGAAATAACCATCGTACGTCACGTCACGTCACTTTCTGATAGTCCGTTACAGTACACATAGACCTCTCAGAGTCTTTCGTTTAAAACTTTTACACTCCGTTTACTGTGAAAGGTAAGTCTTACTTGACTGGTTACCCTAGGATTATATTTAACAACCTTCACCATAGTGATACACGTCAAGGTAAGCTCAGTACCTTTCAGTGTTAACTGGGTATGTTAGAAAAAGTTTAAAGTTTCCATAGAGTCTATGACAGTTTGTAACATTTTCAAAAATCAGGCTTTAGTAGAATAGGTATCCTTAATTAGAGAGCTAAAAAATTTAATTTTGAACAAAATCCATCAAATACACTTCAGTGGCCGAATGGTCTACGGCGTCACTCGTGTTAGACTGGCCTGCTGACGTCTGAGAGAGATACGAAGTTCGAATACCGATCGGGTCTACCGAGGGTGATTTTTCACCCTCCTTCCATGCAAATGCGGCTAGATTGCCTCTAAAATGGTTCCTTCCTCATTCCTACCCCGTTAGAGTAACTAAATACAAGCGTGTCACCTGAACAAGTGGTTTCTGATACAGCCCCAGGTACAGATTTAAATAAAACACTCGGGGGAGGGGGACCAATAAAACATCTGTATCCGTCATAATCTCCAGGCAGAAAATGTTCACGATTACAATATTCTCTCTATATGATACATACGTAAATTGCCCTCTGTCGACAGGATAACGTGACGACACTAACCTCGCGATCAACGCAAGCACATGATTACCCCTGTAAAGCAGGCTAGATGACGGTCTTCCTGTGATGAGAGGGGGGTAAAGACAGCCTCGATACAAAAACACAAGGAGGGGGAGAGGGGTGCTTAAGTACGGACAGAGCGAGAGACTACTGGTTCTATGTTCCTAGCGCGCGCTCGAGCCGGCACAGTCTAGTTTACAGGCGCTAGGCAATCTTATTGTATGTTGGTTCATTGAGCGCTAGAAAACTTCTCATTGACATTTTTATTACCATCGATAGTTTTAGCACACTTGATACTAACGGCCTAATTTAATTGGTAAGATCACAAGCCATACCGATATATATTATGTTAAAATACTTCAATATTATAATCAAATTAGGCCTTTACAAATAAGAATCACCATTAGCGTGGAGAGAGGATGGGGAAACCACAACAATAACTCACCCTCAGTTCAATGAGCCAAGATTCGAACCTTTGCCTCCTCGTCAACAACTACATCTATCTGCTAGTCAGTCTGGCCTAACCCTAAGTCATCATTGTACCCCCCGACCCGTAACAAGGAAATAGCGAGATCCAGCCAATCAGCGAGCAGAGACACACGGGACAATGTACACCGGATATCACCTCTGAGGAGAACTGCATGCTCACTATTGAGGAAACTTGTTTCCGTGTGGTCAATCTCCCCTTAAATATAAGGCAAGTTTGGCAACGCTGGTCAGTCGATGTTGCCAGTAGCTCCTTCTCGTCTCCAGATATACCCGAGAGCGAGAATATTTGACAGTTAACAGAGAGAGAGAGAGACAAGATAGAGCTTTGCTCCGTGGGACCTGCAGTTACCTCACAGGTGATATTGGGTGTAGTAAACACCGGCTCAAGCCAAGCTATAGCACGTGTTCATCCCTGGGGTCCGGGTTAACAAGAACGTTAATAGATCTGAACTGACCTAGCCCCATGTTTATCACCGCATCTTAATAACCGTTCGGGCTATACGCTTATGTACCGACTACGCTAATAATTTTTAGGGATTTGTGATGTTATATTTAATGGAAGTGTACCCGCATTTTCGTGGAGGAAGAGTGAAAAGCCCTCAGTACACCTGACAGAATTCGAACCTCGATCTCCCCGTCATCGGCAGTCTAGTCTTAGACCATGCGGCCACCGAAGCGGGTGGCACGATATTGTTCCACGTCTCCACCCTTGACCTTTCCTGACAAGCGCCAGTTAGTGTCGAGCTGTAGAACCCCCTGACTATCTCAGAGGGTGGCGTATTAACCAGGGTCACCCTCTGGAAGGTCAAACAGATTAACCTTCATCCTTGTGACGTGGAA
>CABFVZ010000139.1:62958-75006 GCA_902151445.1 Timema monikensis
AAAAAAAAGGCCCCCTGGTACAGGAGCGTTACAGAGTACCCCCCCCCCCCCCCTCGCGCAAGATTTATTTTCGGGCCCCCTTTTCGAAGTCATCTAATACCTTGATAAATGTTATAATACATATTTTTTGTATTAAATAATTACTACTTTAGTAATCACACTTTATAATGACTGTTTTAGCCTCGGTTCAGTGTCGGGAACGTCATCAGTCGGTCCACGTGACCGCATGAAGATAAAAAAAAAATTCTGCGCCATTTAAAACAGAATGAAATAATTGAAATAATGCTATAGCTTGTTTATAATTTAAAACACTTTATCATAAACATATCCAACTATATAGATTGCCAATAATTAGGACATTAGTTATTTGATTACAATTACTATAAGCTTGGTGAAAATAATTGTAAAGTACACTTTCGCGGGGCCCCTTGTACCATTGGGCCCCGCCGCGTTGAAGGGGTGTTACGTCACTGATGTGATATCTGTTTGCACGTCCAGAGTTTTTCTGAAACTTCTCGACGTCAAAGCTGAAACTTCAAACACTGATTTAAAAAAAAAAGTGTATTACGCTTATGTACTAATTACGTTAATGGCTTAGGGATTAAGGAGGTTATATTTAGAGGAAGTGTACCCGCATTTTTATAGATAGAGTAGAATAATAATAATACTTAACACTGCGTCTTACTACCCGTTCGGGTTATACGCTTTTAAGTACTAATTACTCTAATGGATTAGGAATTGGGAAGGTTGAATTAGAGGAAGTGAACCCACATTTGCGTGGAGGAAGAGTGGAAAACCATTTAGGAAAAACCACCCCCAGTTCACCCGACCGAGATTCGAACCTCGATCTCCCCGTCCTCAGCAGTCGGGCTCAACACGACAAGCGCGTTAGCCAACTACGCCACAGAGGCGGGTGATAGAGTAGAAAACCACCTTAAGTACAACCGACCAAGATTCGAACCTCGATCTCTCAGTCATCGGCAGTCTAGTCTACTGCGAGATTAGAGTCTTGGGGAACGGCCAGACTGGAGCGAGCGCTCGAGCCGGAACAGTCTAGTTTACAGGCGCTAGGCAATATTATTGTACATTGGTTCATTGAGCGCTAGAAAACTTCTCATTGACATTTTTATTATTATCGATAGTTTTAGCACACTTCATACTAACGGTCTAATTTAATTGGTAAGATCATAAAACATACCGATATATATTATGTTAAAATACTTAAATATTATAATAAAAGTAGGCATTTACAAATAAGAATCACCATTAGAGTGGAAAGAGGATGGGAAAACCACAACAATAAATCACTTGTCAAAAACCACCCTCAGTTCACTGAGCCAAGATTCGAACCTTTGCCTCCTCGTCAACAACTATCGAGAGCTATCTGCTAGTCACGCGCTCGCACGCCGAACCCTTAGACCATGCGGCCACTGAAGCGGGGCATATGAAAAATCACGGAAAATCCATTTTTCGTAACTGTAGAAAGTCTGTTCCTATCCAAATCAAGGATCTGATCATGTTACAAGCAGAGTTGACGGAAGTCGAGGAGAAACTTGTTTTAAATCCCCCGTGACAACGTCCCTCGTAGCCAACCCATCATTAGCGGGAAAGTTTTTGGTAAAGAACATCTCGGTAAAAGGCGATGTAATAACAATAAAAAAAGCTTTACTTTCATCGGTGCCTTACGGGATTGGAGTGAACACGTGACACGATGCGGACGGCATTCAGGACAATATAGGTTCCTCATACAGTGGCGTGTCGATAGTTCGGATCGCCACAGTATTACCAATATCAGAGACATGGCTGCCAATAACCGCACCTCAACTTTTGTTGTTAGATTTTTGCCTTGTTATATTCCTTCAGAGCTTGTGATATTTATCAACCATCAAAAAAACTACGTGGAAGTTCATTATTATTAAATAAAGTTAAAATGTTTCTACCTTAACATCGAGTTTTTGAAACTATCCCGTCTATAGTTTAATTTTTCTTTGTATAGCCACTGTATTTTCCAAAATCCGTACTGGGTCGATCCCCAATTAGTCTACTATACATACATTTTGTATATTTATATATTAGAACCTAGTCTTACTACCTGTTCGAGCCATACGTACTAATTACACTAATGGGTTAACAATAAAGAAGTTCGAGTTTAGGTGAAACGTACCCACATTTGCCAGGAAGGAGAGTACAAATCACGACCCTCAGTACACCCAACCGGGATTTGAGCCCAGATCCTCCCGATGATTTAACACGAGTGACGCCTTAGACCATTTGGCCACTGTAGCGAGTATTATTGTTATTGATAATATCTATCAAAAGTGACAGTTGCAGATTATATGACCTGACGTAAGGACATGTATATCTGACGTCAGAATGAGGAGAAAGAGGAGGTATTGAGGAAGCTGACGGCTCCACACAATGTGGGAGAGGACGACTGTTTGTGTGACAAGTTTGATCAAAATCAGTTCAAAAGTTACTCACGGCTAGAAAGCGTGAACACGTCTAGTAAAGAAAACCCACGATCGTCGCGGGTCCTATCAAGAGTTGCTCAACAAAGACCCGAGTGTCCATTGTGGCAGGTCAGGATCACAATATGGACAAATGTGGCGGATATAATAAATATATCAACAGCTCACCATGTTCTACCTTTGTTTGCCCCACGGTCTGTCAGACGCATCGGTAGCAGACTAGTGCCTTTTCTAACGGAGACACGTTTTAACGGCAGAGAAAAACGAAACGTCAGAACTTATAATATATATTTTTCCCGGTCCCGACAGATCCTAGCAACGGCGTGATTTATTTTTTATCGGACTGGTGGTGTAGACATGGCAACGTCGCAACCTGTACTGCGGCGGGCAGAGCGCTAGTAATCAAAATTTAGTGTCGATTCAATATTTAGCTGAAAAATAAAATAAAATAAAATAAAATAAAATAAAAGGTCAGAAACGTAATCAAGTGATTATCTTTAATCCAATCACAAGGTTGGAGTCTCGTCGGCGTTGTCCGCTCGGTGCGATTCGAAATAGCTTCAGCTATGCCTTTTCTGCGCGACAACAGCTTGGACGAAACAATCAAATTTCAAAACTAACCACCCAAATTAGTGCGTGTGCATCTACAGAAAGAGAAACTAGTGGACAGCTGCATCTACTGTCTGGAAATGGTTTGAAATAACTCATTAAATAGGAAGCTTGTGTGTAGTTCTTTTTCTGTTTCCCGATAAAAACACATCCGCCGTGATATTCTTAAGGATTTGTTTAACCAAGGCCGTAACCGGTTCAACATTTCAAAGCGGGGGAAAGGGTAGGGGACCCCCCCCCCAATCCAAAGAAAAAAATACGAATATTAAATGCCTCTAGAAGCTATCTGAAGTTAGTTTCTATGTTAATTAATGGCAGGAATTAGATAGGCTACAATAAGTGTTAAACATTTGTTCAGTATCTAGGAGCTTATATAGCACTTACTGCCTCCAAACTTGAAAACTTACATTGAGCACTTTTTGAATAAAGGCGTACCGAGTGGTGGCAGCTCTGGGGAGCAGCCCGTCACGTGGTCTGACGCGCTAATATCGCAACTGTCGATGACGGAAATATCGAGGTTCGAATCTCAGTCGGGTTTACTGAGTTTTTTTTCCCCAAAATTGTTTACTACTCTTCCTCCTACAAGTAAATGCGGGTACACGCCCGCTAAATATAGCCTTCCTAATCCCTAAAACAATTAGCGTAATTAGTATATAAGCGTACTGATCGAGAGGTTAATTAGACGCGGCGCTCAAAAGACTGAGTGGAGTTTCACGGAGTGGGATTTGTCATTTTTTTGCCCCCCTCATATTTATTTCACACCTGCCTCATATATCTGAATATGCTACGTTTAAAATAAATCAAAATATCTTCTTAATCTAAAGGCATTGGTTGAATTAGAATTTTAAAAATTCAGATGAGAACAGTCTTAATAAAAAAAAATGTTATACCTCTGAAAGTTTTTTATCAGGTAGGACCACTCCAAAGAGATTCTAGAGTATGTTTTTATAACGAGGACCATTTTAGTAGCTTAAAGGCATCCAACGGCTGTCGGGGGGGGACCCTGGGAGGTGTTATTAGTCTGGCAAAGGAGGAAACAAGTCCTTCAAACTTGCCTTTTTTTTTTTTTTTTTTTACCTCTAACCCTTTACACAATTAAGTTTCTGCCACCCCTGACCCAACATGTATAATTTTTTAGACGCTTTTTTCTTCGTCCTAAATTATAACNCCATCTTGTTGCTTTGTAGACTCGCTCACGACATCTGGCTTCCCACGTACACAATTCTCCCCAATATTTCGTCATAATCAGCTGATGTTTGTTGCCTGAATAGCGAGCACGAACCCCTCAAGTTCAGTACAACCGGGCTCCCGGATCCAAGACTCCTGGTCTGCATCATAGTTTGACCTACCCCTGCACCTACTAGCTACGTGAACAAGGACCTCAGCTGCAACAGCGCATGATTGCCAACATGCGGGTGATAAATGCTTAAGTAATATCGCCGCCCCTTTCTTCACTGATGAGTAAAAAAAACAAAAAAAGTCAAGTCGATTAGGATGGCTGAGAGGCAAGTTTTCACTTTCCATCGCCTCTTCCGTCGAATGAAGCACACACACACTAGGTGAGAGCATTCACCCGACAAACACTGCTTCTGACAAGGTGGGCTCACACTAGAGGGGCAGCGAGGGGTTTTACTGAATCCCAAAACCAGGGATCGGGAAATAGTCGTACTACCAACAATCTATGATCGACCGTGTTAGCAAACTAAGTAGTCAGTCTTCTAAACTCGCAAATATACCAAATACACTAGAGTCTCGATTATCCGTCTTTCCGCTATACGATGCCGGATTGCCGCAAGTCTAGTGTACTTTCAAATACTATTCAAGTGAGACTATAATAACCCGGTAATTATATGAGAGAACATTATTTTTAGTACGAAACGCTACTTTTTAGTATACTATTTTTTTTTTCCTAAAATAGATGAGGACATATGAATCAGAGGCAAGGATTGCATTTAAGGAATAAGATGTAGATACATAATAAATAGTGGATGGATGATCGCGGAATCTTTAGATATGACCGGACTGTACCAAGTCAAGCACTAGTTTCACTTTCAACCGACCATCTCTCGAGAACTATTCACACGAGATGGAGGTCTATCATTACGGTGAGCCTCAAGCAAATAAATGTTCAAAATAAATCACGTCTCCAATCATCTGGTGAGAGGACAAGAAACCACTGAATGGAAGAAAAACAACAACCTAGGTCAAGTCGTTCATGATCGAACTTCTTAGTTCTTACAGTAGCCCCATGGCGTCTTTGGTGCTGACTGACAGCTCACAGCTGACGGCTTTGAAGAGGTACCAGACCAAATTATGTATCCCTACGCCGAAACATATGATCTGCAAAAACATGTGTATAGCAGCGTCACTTCTGACAGTCAAAATTTAGGGAAATACTTAAATGTTGACTGTCAGAAGTGACAGCTGTCATTCAGCACCAGAGAAGCCAAGGGTCTACTGTACCCGTAAGTTCTGCTCGCTAGCAATACGTCAAAGCATACCGGTGACGACTGTTTAACACACATAAAACCACACACACAAACACATGTGGGGAACAAATTAACAAGGTAAGCAGAGCAAACATCTAAATTACAATAACCGACGTAGCCTGAATATGACTAGCGAGGTAGGAAAGGTTGGAAGTCTGACGATAAAAATGGAGGGGCTGGATTGCGCTAAATGTGACAACTCGTCACTTTAAGGTCGGCTGGAAGAAAGAAGGAGTCGCGTCGATTGTCGATTAGAGAGAGACATTCAGCTCTAACGCAATATTCAACTATACAGTATAAAAAGAATGTATAGAGATTCAAACACGGCTCTTTTTCCTTAACAACTCTAGTTTTTGAGTTTTATTAATAGAAGAGAGTATGAGAAAATGTGACATTAGCTCATTTTCAACGTCTGTTTAGTTATTCACGGAGCTATGAGACTGGTCTATGAAAAACGGCTCTAGAATTAACCTCCCTCTAACAAATAGAGTCATCTTCCGAGACTCACAACAGAAACTAGCAGCGAGCTTTCCTCTTTACCTGAGATAAGAACTCTTATCTATATTCAGTCTCCCTCTAACAAATAGAGTCATCTTCCGAGACTCACAACAGAAACTAGCAGCGAGCTTTCCTCTTTACCTGGGATAAGAACTCTTATCTATATTCAGTCTCCCTCTAACAAATAGAGTCATCTTCCGAGACTCACAACAGAAACTAGCAGCGAGCTTTCCTCTTTACCTGAGATAAGAACTCTTATCTATATTCAGTCTCCCTCTAACAAATAGAGTCATCTTCCGAGACTCACAACAGAAACTAGCAGCGAGCTTTGCTCTTTACCTGAGATAAGAACTCTTATCTATATTCAGCCTCCCTCTAACAAATAGAGCCATCTTCAGAGACTCACAACAGAAACTAGCAGCGAGCTTTCCTCTTTACCTGGGATAAGAAGTTTCGTAGTTTCCTTTCCCCTCTTTCTTATTGACGTGATAGGGTGGTTGTAGGTGAAGAGCGAATGGGACAGTCATCTTAGACAGCGATTGATACTTTCTCGATGACCAAGCAGGTCACCTGATGGCTATAGCCGCACCTACAACTTTTGATTAGGATTTCACCCGTAATATTGCACCAAAGTTTCGTGGGTAAGCTGCTGGGATTTCTGAAATGCGATTCATATGTTTATAAAAAATATGGTTGTAAACCTTACGCGATATTTTCATATCTACATCAACCGTTTGATCGTTTTTATACAAGTTCTTCTGCCAAGGCCCCGCGATACATGTGTGTATGTGTATGTGTGTAGCGATGCACACGTGGTGAAACGTGGTATCCATATTATTCAAACATGGCAGGAACAGCCTGAACACCAGTATCACCCACTTCGGTGGCCGCACGGTCTAAGGCACTACTCTCGCAGTAGACTAGGCAGCCCAAGACGCGGGAGATCGGGTTTCGGTCCCGGTCGGGTGCATTGAGGGACTATTACTAAATGGTTTTTCAACTCTCCCTCCTCGCGAATGCGGGTGCACAGATCATGGTGTGCCGCATTCGTGTAGATATATAATTTAATTTGTTCCTACGCATTCATTCTAATCCCTCATTTACTTACGAATTAACGTATCTGACTGCTAAAAAAAGCTACTTAATCCACTTTCACTTATTCATACGTCAAGTCATAATGATTTACAACTGTCATTTGATAGATACTATCAATAACAATAATGTAGTGAGTTGCTATCAATTATTTTTTTAGCGTCGCGTCTTACTACCCGTTCCGGTTACACATTATGTACTAATTACTCTAATGTGTTAATATAACTTTCCTAATCTTTAAGTGTACCGCCATTTGCATGGTGGGAGAGTGGAAAACCACCCTCAGTACTCCCAACCTACTTCGAACCTCGATATCCCCCTCTTCAGCAGTCTAGGCTATTAAGAGAGTAGCGCCTTACACCATGCGACCACCGAAGCTGGTGTTAACAATGTAGACAATAATACGTTTGTATTTCTAAAAAGGTGCTCGAAATGTTCTTTCGGGTAACATCAGAACATCAGAACATGAATTCGGGTATCTATGAGTAAGGGGTATGGGACGGGGAGGGGGTGGGGGAGGCGCGCCCGTTGACCGCCAAAAATTAACATACCGGCTGCGCATCGTGAAATGGAGCTCAATACAGACGCGCTATCCGTGTCAAGGTCTAGCTCGCGGGTGGATACAATATAAACAAGAGAGCGCGTACAGTACAGCACGTTCAACCACTGTCCGGCTACTTTCATGTACCGCGATGAGGGAAATAGGGTGGTTGGATTCATTGGAACATATCCGATAAGTTGTAAAACTCGCCAACTATTTATTGCTTTATACCGACCCTTCGGAGAGAGAAGTATTGTGATGATAAAAAATAAATATTCTAACTTCAAATTTTGATAAAATGACGTTTCATGGTCACTGAAATTAAAAAAAATAGTTTTCACTATGGCTTCTGTCCGTCTGTCTGTCTGTCTAAAGTCGAAATCATTTTACCAATCTGGCTAAAACCTGGTATCCAGGGTTTTAATAAAGTTTCCCCAAAGAGTCTTTTTTTAAATTAGATACCCAACTCTTAAGTTGAGGGTGGCTAACTTAAGGATAGAAAGAGGATTATTTTTTTTCAAAACTTTGACGATTTTGATTAAATTTTGCAGCCAGGTATTGTTTAACAAGGTAACTTGTTAGGAACCGAGTTCAGAGTCCTTAGAAGGCCGAAAAAACAAACCTACCATTGGTGAAAAACTGTAGCTCGAACCTTTCACTGGGATTAATTTAATGGCCGTATTTGTTCTAGAGTTAAGTTGACCTGTAAGTCGCGTTTTGATGTAACTAGTCTTAATAAAGAACACACCCACTTCTGTGGCCACATAGTATTACGTGCTACTCTCGCCTTAATCTAGACCTAACGAAAACGGGGAGATCCGAGGTTCGATCCCAGTCGAGTGTAGTGAGGGTAGTTTACTTAAATGGTTTTCCACTCTCCCTGCACGTAAATGCTCGTGCACTTCCTCCAAATTAAACCTTAATCCTAAACACACTAGCGTAATTAGTACAGAGGTGTATAACCCGAATGGGTAGTAAGACACTTTTTAAAAAGCAAGCAAGTTAACCGGAAAACTATAATGATCCCGGTTGTGTCAAGACCTTGGATTATTTGGGCCTAACTGTGGCCAGGTCTGGTATCGACAAGCTGTCAACTGTCAACTGTCAACGGAAGAGTGAGGCAGTGTCGAGTTGTCGTGTGAAGCACATCGGTCACAGTCTTTGAGCCAGATTAGGATGAGGGAGGTGAAAATGGGACCGTATCAAGACCGGAGAAAACTTAATAACGTGGTGTGGGTCTGTTCAGATGAAAGTTTGACTTTCAGAAATCAAGGCCAGAGTTGACATCCTTTCAAATAAGACTGATTACTCTCTTAGAAACAAGTCTCTACTTAGAGTTTATAATATTATTACTATTATCATGTGTTATGTCTTTCGACAGGTCCAATGAGTTGTCCCCTCACACGGTTCTTATCAACAGCAGCCTCCTGCTTCCTATTACCTTCCATCTTCAACAATAAGATTATTAGCGAGCAATCAATTGTGAAATGACAAACCAAACTTTTAACTTGATAACTCAGATGGTGCAGCGCTTGTCACGCGAAACCAAATATCCGGGGTTCAAATCCCAATGCAGTAGACATTCATAGAGCCGCTCAATCCTATGCTTGGTTCAGGACAGTGTCAGTCGCGGTCCAACCAACATACCCCATCCAGTTCGTCACAAATACCCGCCATCTTGTTGAGTATTAAAGGTAGTCCTAATATCTGAAACAAGCTCCAGTGGTAGGTTAAGATAGTCTCACGTGAATGAGGCGAAGGAAACATTTACAAGTTCATGGCATCTCCTGGTGGTCTAGGGGTAAGGTGTCGGACTTTTGTGTTGGGGGTCCGGGGTTCAATCGTCGGTCCCGGCACAGATTTATCTGATTGCCAAACCTTTCCTTCCCCTCTGACAAGACGTGTATTAATCACAACCTGTGAATGTGTGGAATGCCAGGCCTCCACCGTGGTTCGGATCCCACGTTAAACTGTAGACTCCTCCATTTCATCTCACAATCACCCTACCATCCATCACACAGTGTAAGTGCGTATAACCCGGACGGGTAGTAACGTGGTGGTGATAGTATTTATCAGACTCACGATTATCGGAATATATCCGGTGACTAATAAGACGCGGTGGTTTGTTGTGTGTCCCATGAAATCCTTCACGCACCCCTATAGTTGTCTTATCACGGTAACATCCCGTCTCGTCTAGTCCAGATAGTTGGCACACGCACATTTCTCCCGAGACTGTATGGCGGGGGTGAGATATCGGTTACCATGGCAACCCTTCTTACCTCGCTCCCGACAGCGTCACAGTAACGACCTGCGCCAACAATACCCGCCCGGCCGGCAGGCTCTTTACGACCAGACTTTCATCCTAACCACACACACCGAGGTACATAATGCGGTCCCCCATCTGGCATGGCTGAGTGGTTAAATAACCCGACAATATATATACTCTAGGGAACAATGGTTCGATTACACCCTGTTCTGATAGCATCTGTATCCTTGTGAACTGTTGGATTGCGCGTGTTCGAAACAAATGAAGATCTATTCTTTCTTCATCATTGGCAGGAATGTGTTGGTTATACCGTGGTCCCGAGAGGGGTAACCGACTGGAGAGAGTTTGGTAAACACTAATGTCGAAGAATTGAACACAAATTGGCGGGTACAAAGATTAGTATCGAACCATTTAGGACGAAAAAAAAACTCAGCACTGCCAGGAGGCGAGGTTTGACCTCCAGACAGTCTGTCAAAATAAGACTCGTATTTCATATCGTTCTGTTGTATATCTCTCGTGGAAAGCCGAGAAGAGGTAATGTTCGCGTGTGGAGATATGAACCGAGAACTTCTCGCATTGTGTTGACACTGATGTCACACAATTACCCGGAGCTAAAAAAACTAATAAAAATAGAGTGAGCTCTTCAACTTTAACAGATATTGAGACTCGCATTAGTACGGGTGAGTTAGCGAGATAAGGCGTGGGTTTCGTCTTGTTTGGGTTCAAATCTCACCAGGTGTACCAGAGGTGGTTCTACTCTCTCCCTGCAAGCGAATCAGGATACACTTTTCCTAAACTCCATCTTCCTTGTCCCTATACGGGTAGTAAGAAGCTGCGCTCGACCAAAACCCAACACTTGACATCAAATGTAAGATATAACAAAGAGAAATGTAGCCAGCAGCCTGAGGGGGGTAAGTTATTACAGAGTTTGGTTTAGGACTCGGAAGAGAGACCTTGAAACAAACAATATGATCAAAAAAAGAGTGAGGGGGGGAGGGGGGAATAGTCCACCAAGGATCACATTACTGATCTTCCAAATAAAGTAAGGATTTTTCTTAACAAGGATAATATTTCTTACTAATTTGCTAAGAACATTTTCAAGTAGTTTTGTTCAAGAAGTCTGTTAAGGGTGACCTGGCGGTTTAAGGGTAAGGCGTCAGATTTCTGTGCTGGGGGTCCGGGGTTCAATCCTCGGTCCCGGCACAGATTTATCTGATTGTCAAACCCTTCCTTCACCTCTGACAAGACATGTATTAATCACAACTTGTGAATGTGAGGAATGTCAGGCCTCCACCGTGGTTCGGATCCCACGTTAAACTGTAGGTCTTCCATTTAATCTCACAATCACCCTACCATTACACACTAGCGTAAGAGCGTATAACCCGAACGGGTAGTAAGACGCGGTGCTAATAATAATAATGCTGTGACCTGTTGTCAGATCTCAAAGGTTCCGGGTTCAACCCCGGAGCTTCCAATGGGTCTGGGACAAGGTCAACTCAAACTAGTGAGGACAAATGAGAGTAACGGCCTGAGGGTTTGTTGTGCTGACTCATGACACCCTCTATCCGCAGAAGTTGGCACTATCTTCACCAACATACGGCGGCCGCTCGGTCGGTATGGTCCGATTGTGGTCTGACACCTTGAGAGGTTTTCTATTCCAAAGGGCGGGGGAGGAGACCTAGACTTTCCTTGAAAGATAGGATGCAGTGCACTCTATCGGGAACGAGCTCAAACCTCCCGGGTCAGGAGTTCGAGTCTATCGTATTGATGAAGTCACAAAGTGTGCCTTTTGTAGGAAGAATCGTATCCGACAGTTAAGAAAGTTACTAAAACATATTTAATTTATTTAAACAAGTCATGGGAACTTAATTGGCACCTTTTGATATTATCAATAACAATAATAATATAGTAAAATGTTATCAATGTTGGACGCCATGTTTGTATTATCTGGAAGTTTCTCACTGTCAGAATCTCACCGCAGCAACCTACTAGTTTGAGAATAGTGCTTCAGGTTAAGACGGCAGCTGGGCGGCCCGCACCGTCTCACCTGCCGGTTGGGGGAACAAGGTGGGGGGGGGGGGCCCT
>CABFVZ010000139.1:75289-115372 GCA_902151445.1 Timema monikensis
CCTGGATTTTTTTTTAATGTTTCGCTTCTTCCAGGAAGGGAAAAAAATCTGTATATAAACCATTTCCTACGTTCGTTACAAGTGCGGCTTTGTATTGATTTATTTTCCCCCGGAACCAAGCGTGAACCCTTTACGTCATTGGCCGGAACAGTTTTTTTTAGGGCTCAGGAAGTTCGCGAGTGTTTGTGTGACTTGTGACGAATATGGATGGCGGCAAGCAAGATTTTGTCAAGAGACAAATTGACAAGAAAAGGAAGGAGCTAGTAGAGAAAAAAAAATCAATTTCGTCTTTTCAACAAACCGGACGATGAGGAATTTTTATTAATCACCGCGTCTTACTACCTGCTCAGGTTATATTCTATTACAATCACTATTGGGATTCTTGTGAATGTTAGGAATGCCAGGCCCCACCGTGGTTCGGATCCCACGTTAAACTGTAGGTCCTCCATTTCATATCACAATCACCCTACCATTACACATTAGCGTAAGTGCGTAATAACCCGAACGGGTAGTAAGACGCGCTGCTAATAATAATAATAAGATTGGGATGATGAAGGAATCATTTTAGAGGTGATCTACCCCACATTGGCGTGGAAGGAAAGTGGGAAAATATTTGAGGGAAAACCACCCTAAGTTCACCCGGACAAGATTCAAACCCCGATCTTCCAGTCGTCAGCAGATGAATGAAGAGATAAATTACGACGCCAAATTAAATGCGACCTAGAGCTGATAAGCTTATTTGTATATTTAATAAATGGTGCGGTGCACCACAGACTTATCTTAATATATACCTTTATCAAAACTTCTTAAGATTTGTTAACCGAAATAGTATTTACAAAAAAGCGTTTCATATACAATTATGAAGACCTTTACTTGATAAAAAAAATCCAAACTAGAGTTACAGGTAAAAGGAATTATTTATACTTGTGTAACTGGCAGAACAATAAAATCACAAAATATCAAATTTTATTAATAAAATTATTTTACTAAAAAAATGTATTCTTTGTAATTTATGACGTAATAGAGATGACAAACAAAACAGCATTATTTCGGTGGAATCCAGCCCTAAACAACTTTTTTTAATTATGTTATAAATATTTTCACTTTTTAACTCATATTGCACAATTTTTTTTATAAAGATTCGAAGCTCGATATAAAATGTAAGATTGTGTTTCAAAGAAATATTTGACTTGACCCATCTCAAAAAGGTCCTTCCTATAAAAATTGTATTCCATCTGGTGTTTCGAACGGATGTTTGTGGGACGGACAGTAGACTCAGGTAATTACCCCCAGCTAGTGGGAGCTGTTCTTTCTTTCACCGGGCGGACGGACGGACAGAGGAATGATTGGGAGGGGGAAGGTAATATGAGCCAGACCTGCCTTCCCTCACCAGAAACATCTTCACCTTCCGATGAGCCTCTACGGACAATTATGTCACAAACCTGTCTTGGCGCTCTCTTGTGTAAGAAGGGACAGGATGAAGGCGCATTTTAAGAATTGTAGCCTCACTTTCTACCTGTGGTGCGAGAATTAGGTGAGAACTAATCCTCGGACCTTCCTAAAGTCGCGGTCAGCTTTGTGCCAACCCTCGTACAATACTCAATTGTCTCAATTAAGGACATTTGAAGCAACTTTCAGAAAATACGAACTACCCAAGGCCAACATTGATAACATTTTACTGCACCAGAACCCGGTTAATCCGAACTAATTGGGACCGAAGCTTGTTCGGATTAACCGTGAGAATACAGGGATGAAGTATTTTTACGAATTTTAATTTACAGGGTAACGAGTTTAATAGACTTCATTTATTTAACTGAAGTCCAACACGTGATACGTACTGTAATTATTTATAGTTACAGGAAAACAATGTGTTGACTACATGTAAACATTAAACATTATTAAATATCACCGTTTCTCACAATTCTCTTTTAACTTTGAGCTTGTTAAACAATAAAATATTTCATTTAGTATTTTTTTCTCAGTTCAGAAAAGTGTGTTTGGATTATCCAAAATTTCAAGATATTTCATTTCTAAGAAAATTGGTTTGAACATGCTTGACGAATATATTTTTACTATATTTAATTTAATATAAAGATTTATCCAGAGCTGATTTCCCCCAGTTATCAGGACACAACGAGCTCTGTATCAGTTCTCCAAGTTCCCGCGAGGAGTAGAGTGAGACGTGTTATGTCTCACGGCCGGAATATAAATGTGAGAAACTTGTGTCCTCACAAACAAACAAGATACCCTTACTGTTCTAACTGGGAGTTGTCCCTTATCCGCCATCAGGGAGAAGTAGCCCTCTTATGTGTCCGAATCACGCGACTGAGGGACTCCAGGGACAGCACTGACCCTGCTACAACACCACGCCTTTAGATACTACCCCACACAACACACATTGGTAATATAGAGTTTCATGGTCATAGAGAGGGGGGGGAGAGAGAGGAAGAGAGAATGAGGGGGAGAGAGAAAGTAAATTGGGATGGAGAGAAATAAGGAAAGAATGAAACAAAAATAATATGAAATTAGAGAATGAAATAAGAAAATGAAACGGGCCTAGAAAGATATAGGAGAATCAGTCAATGGACTAGTAGGACTAGGTTAGTCCCCAGACATCTTTAGTTTATCTATTTTGAGTTAAATTTCCACGGGAAATAGAGCATTAAATAAAATCTGAGTCACAATACTCAACGATATGCTCGCTATTTGTTTTTGTTTAATTTATATATGTATTTATGTATTTGTTTGTTTATTCCATGTCTAAATATTGTGGATCTGTTGAGACCTGTGACCTGTGAAAGTGTGTTTGCTAAGCTACATATTGTATCTTATATGGAGAGTATTCCTCTTTAGCCCCATAATGGAAAGTGTCTTCGAACCTAGTCCTCTTTAAGAAAGGTCACCTCACGCCACTGAGGAGAACAGAACCACTAGGACACCACGGAAAACAGCCCTCCGAACTAGGTCGACCAAACACATTCCTCATATCATCCTCACCTGCGCACAAGGTAGCAAAACAATTCCTCTAGTGAATGGAGGTGTCCTCAACCCCCCTTCCCCCTTTAGCTATTATTGGTTTCAAAACCAACCCTTCCACCCACCTGCCCCTTCCCAACACTCTACCACAAACAAATGCTTCACTCCACATTCCTCCTGAGTTCCACGATCTGCCTTCCCGTCAGCGACACGTGGTCTGAGGGAGTGCTGGGTGCCGTCTCACATGTCTCCAGTCGTGTGAACATCACATGCTCGGAGCTCGAACTGAAGACTCCTATATCCCAGCAATATGACGGTCTCTAGTACAAGAGAGAGTTTCCAGAGCTCTTATCAGAAGATTCCTAAACTAAGATTGCAAGAGTACAACTTTGGCCCCAATAAACGTTGTGTCAGTCCTTACAACTGCTCCCTAGCAAAGCTGCACGATAATGTTGTAGTGTATTACATAAGAACACGTTCACACACACGTGTACACGTCTTTTAGCTCGACCGAAAGTTGAGGAAGCTCATCTTGCATTCATACCACTATGACGTAGGCCAGAAGTCACCAGACTGAGGGGGTAGGGGCGACTCTAACGACTTACAGACTCAAAGCTCCCACGATAACTTATTTGTTTTGCTCTTTGCTACATCTTATACCTTGTCCTTGAATTCAGTTTTCTTAGAATATTTATGTCCCCACCTTAACAGCAAAAAAGTACTTTTTAATACGGTATTAAAATCTTTAATTTTCTTATTACATTACCGATTTAGAGCGATCAAATTACGAATTTTGGTCACATTAAAATATTGTCTGAAAGGACTGTGTGTATTTGAGAGATGAATACATGAAGGCGTGTCTGGCTGGGCTAATTCAAGCTGTAACTCAGTTTGCGGAAATACGTACTAGCCGGTACTAATGTACTGTTGTCCAGGGGACGTCCGAATGTACTAATAGTACATCCTTTCCATGTCCCGATGAGATGAGGTGATGGTGATGGTGAGTATGACGGGGAGGAGCCAATGAAGCTCTTAACCTAACTTGGCCTTAATTAACCAAACCCTGGTGACAATGGGAATTAAGGCCGATTCACACAGAACGCTAAGCTAAGCTATGTCTTGCTACGCTACACTATATTTTTCTGAATGCTGGCCGGGCAATTATTCCATCTCCCATCTTGAGCCATCTTACGTCACGCATGCGCATAACGCAGCTTAGGCTCCGTGTTGAACAGATGCAGAGCTGGTTTGGTGAAAATAACTAAAGAAGTGTCGAAGTTTTGTTTTCAGTTTGTTTCGAGTGTATTTAAGTAATATTATATTTTTGTTTTATATTTAATAAATGTGTTTGTATTAAAATGGAAGCGTTAATGTAACAAATCAAACCTCCACCTCCTAAATTTTCTTCATCTTCCAAAACAGCTGCTAACAGCAACATCTTTTCTTCCTCATTACTATCATCTGAACTCGTATAAGACATTTTGGAGAACTCCATCATAACTAAACTTCACTGGAGCTGACTAGAAAGAAACAACATTGAGTTCGGGAAGGGAAATAGCCTAGCAATGAGTATGAAACCAAACTGACAGTCTTAGCAGAGGACAGCATTCTGTGTGTATCGACCTTTACTCTCCTTCAGAGAACATTCCCCGGTACCAGCGGGAATCGAGCACGGGACCTTTAAGCAAGCAGCCAGAAACTCTGACCATCATACCACGAGGCCGGTTATTTGCGAGTTTAAGAGACCCAAAAAGATAGATTTTTTTTTTTTACTTTGTAGTTTTGCTACACGATCGACTGGCGCGATATCGACCAGCTGTAGCCTATAAGATAGGACCATAGTGTAATCAGTCAAGGTAAGATTGCTACCGTTCACGACAAACGAAGTGTACATATATATATATATATATATATAGCACTGAGGCAAGATCACAGCTTTCAGAAGAAAGTTGTTTATTTAACTTACCTTCCGACCAACCACAAATTCGTGAAAACTAACACGCTGCATATTTGAACTTTGTTACCTAATAAGCACACACACTTTTGTCTAACGTATCGGTGCTTAGAAAGATGAGCATAAGGAGGAGCAGGCGTAAAGCTTTTCAATCCGGTTTGCCTGTGACGGGAAGGTCGGGGTATTTTTGGTTATTAAAACAGAGAGTACCACACATTACCCAGTATGTCACATATACCAAGGCATCAATGTTATATAAACAGAGTACCACATATACCAAGGCATCAATGTTATTGAAACAGAGTACCACATATACCAAGGCATCAATGTTATTGAAACAGAGAGTACCACATATACCAAGGCATCAATGTTATTTAAACAGAGAGTACCACATATACCAAGGAATCAGTGTTATTGAAACAGAGAGTACCACACAGTAACCAAACTGTCACAAGTGAAACAACTCCACCTCCATCAGAAGTTGTAACTCTGTTCTGATATACAACCCGGCTCTAAACTTGACAATACAACTTGACAAGGGAGACAATGACAAGGCAGGATTTCACCTGAGACAACCTTCAGCAAACAGCGCATGCGCCGGACACCACACTCTTGACGGTAACAAATTACACCGGACCAAAAGGAAAGGGTTTCAGTCCAGGAAAAGGCGACAAGTTTATAAACAAAAAACAGAAAACGCATTACTTTCATCGCTACCAAAGTGGCCAAAGTGAAAGTAAATGATGGAAACCATTAGGACAAATGTGACGGTTTTATGAAGATCAGAGAACCTTTAGATTAAAATTCCCGAAATGGTGTTGGTGGCAATTAGCAGGGTCGGGCTTTAACCATAATTATGTCAATTTTGAATTATTAATAGCAGGTTTCAAACGGGTTATCAGAATTAATAACAAACTTTCAAGTGCAAGGCATAGAATAGTTTCAAGGACGCGGAGAGTTGATCATTTAGTTAATCCGCCGGAGAGAGAGAATGGAAGACACTAATAGAAATTAATGTACAAGTAAACAATCCCACAGATGTCCATTTCCTTACAATTAATTAAAGAGTTGGAGCAAGACTATGATATTCCACATAAACACCAAAGATATTTATAAACAAAGTTTTAAGCTATTCATGATCTAAGAGCCTATATATGTATCCTCTTACTGGACACGTAGGATAGCTGAATAAGTGGTCACGTGATAGCTATCAACCAATCGCAAGAAATCACCGAGAACTTATTAGCTCTCTCTGCACTGGTATAAAACAATCCCAGCTTTGTCCACATATTTCCATAAAACACGCATGAAAACAATGACATTTAAAACACGACCTACTCATATCAGTGCGTATGCACACATAAAGCACGATACAAGCAGACAGCTTCGTCTACTGCTGTCAGTTAACTGACGCCAGTCGAACCTGCCTGTCAACTGGCCTCGTGTAGACGCGCCTTTAGCGTGCATTTTCTGAACCGCCTGGGTATATCAACACACGAGAATTTCTACGGGCGAGAACGAAAGGGCCTACCGATTTTTCCGGGAGAGGTATTTCCCCATACCTTCCAAGGTTCTTTAACATACTACAATCGACATGAGACCTAAGGCTTATTACTTCCCCTCCGAAGAAAGTTGTGCAACGAATTTTTATCGTTAGAGGAAACTCAGTTAACCTCGGCTGGATTTGAACCTACGAAGATCAGATCCTGAGGCGAGCATTTTGACGCAAGACCACCAATGTCAACTCTTTCAAATTAAAGTAGAACGATATCTGCGTTTTGAAAAATCTGTTTTAATTAAATGTATATTATAGATATATGATTAGTACCTAAAAAATATTCCGAATGGTTTCCAACTGTACTCCCCAACCCATGTGTAGGAACGAGGGTAAGAGTAATAGAAGTTGGAGCAGAGTATAAGGCGAGTTGATTGGCAGCAAAGTAGATGGATCAATCCATTGCATCTTCTCACACAGCACCTCTTATCTACTTGAAGCAGAGTATAAGGTGAGATGATTGGCAGCAAAGTATAAGGCGAGTTGATTGGCAGCAAAGTAGATGGATCAACGCACCTTCCCCTCCACCTTATGTTTCACTGGCCCTTGTTCTAGCATTCCGGCTTTTAATCTAGACATATTCTGAAGTTTCTTCTCCCAAATGTGACTCAGAACAAAGTATAGTCCTGTACTTTTTCTCTTAGGTCTGAATGAAGGAAGACGCTCGGGGTGTCAGACTCATGGGTGCCCCAGTTCCAGATTGGGAAAGCTAGGAGGTTCCTGAGAACGCGCGAAAGATCTTCACACGGCGGAAGTATTGTGTTACAAAACAATGCCTAGTGTAGGGTTTCATGACGTGTCTGCCTGCACTTTAAATTAACACTTCAAAACCTGGTTTATTTTATTGGGTATATAACTAATTACAGTGAACTATTATCGTGGAATTTCCTGGGACAGACATTCTATAATCGATAAAACAGTCGAATGTACAGTTGGAGCAACTTTTAGATTTGGGGGTGAGCGACCCTGTAGCCAATCGCCACGAGTGGTAAACTGGATGAGTCAAGTTCCAATTTAGAGGAAGTGTATCCGCATTTGCGTGGAGTCTAGTGGGGAAAACCACTTCGGAATAAAAGTTCCTTTAGTGCAACTGAATCGCCTTTAACCAGGGATCGGCGACCCAATTCGATTAAATAAGCTTACCAAAAGTATCGCACTCATCCATCATTTCTCCCGATATATTATTAAATAATAACAAGTTTAAAAGGTTCAAAAGATTAACGATCAAGTAGATTTAAAAGATCAAATAAAAATTGCCGCGATATTGACCTTAGACCAAGAATATTCAAACTGTAAGTTCTTGTACCTCCAGATGTAATTTCTTCTCGACTTTATTCCTCCAAAGTTGTTGGTTCATAATGCAAGCTATACATATTATATAGTCTACATCTATAATCAATAAATCTCTAGATCGCATGTTCTTACGCGTCAGCTCTTCGGCACAAGAGGACCAATCAAATCTCAGAACCAACCATCTCAAATCAGTGAACATGTGCATATGACAGCGCATGCGCTGTAGAGCTAACAGCTAGCAGACAACTTCGTTGGCCGTTGTGAGGAGAGTTGAAATAGCTCGTTAATGTAAAGCTTGTATCGAAGTATTTATTGGATTGTGCCACAACATTCATTTGAAAACATCTATCAAGAGAATGATCTAAACTATAAAGTTTATCTACTAGAAAATAAAATATGTTTATATTCAGTTGTTTTAAGTTGACGTTGCATTGCTGCGCCACTTCAAGTTTGTTAGAATCTTCCTTACCACCCCCCACGCCCTCCGAACAACGCCATCTGACGCCGCGCCCAGCACCTGTTGTAGTTTGTAGCAAGATTCCAGAGGACAGACCAGGAAAAACTAACATTAGAAACAACAAACTCATTTTAACAGAGAACTTAAATTCTCATTACAGAAGTTAAAGTGTCCCGACCACTTATTCACCGGACACGGCTGTCCGTCAAACGAGGGCGGCTATCACAGCACATGGCGTCTAGTTCGGATGAGAAGGGGCTGAAACATGTTTTACGTTGCAGACACACTACAGCTTTAACAGGAAGTGACCTTATCTGACAGCTAGAAACTTTACTGTCTCTACCTCCATGTTATCATACGTCAAGTCATGTGATCTACAGCTCTCACTTTTACATATAAAATAATAATTAGGGGTGTGCAAAGTGCACTTTTTCAATTCGAAGCGAACTCGAATTTAGAATATTTCCTTTTAGTTGTTTTATGTTTTAAAAAAGTTATATTGTGGTTATTTAAATTACTTTATGCACCCAAATTACTTGGAAAATATTTGTTTTTGCACAATCATTTATAATATGTTTCATCTGATACATAAAGTTATTATCAACAATTAAATTAAACTTCACATTTTTTCTTTCTGAATATTAATTTATAATTTACAAAACAGCTCGGAATGGCAGTAAATGAACATAAAATAATTATTTTAATTGTCAATATTTTTTCTACACATTCGGATTAAACGTCCATGTACCTATTGCATTAATAAGTTTGGTATGAGTTTAAAGGCAGTGCACCCACATTTGCGTGGAGATAGATGGGGAAACAACTCAGGAAAAAACTACCCTCAGTATAACTGACCGGGATCAAACCAAGATCTCCCAGTCATTGGGAGTCTAGTCTATTGCAAGAGTAGTGTCTTAGACTATGCGGTCACCGAGGCGTGTACAGAGAGAGATGTGCCCTGTTAGGTAAGTCTTACCTTGACAGATTACACTATGACCCTCTCTTATAAGTTACACCATAGTGGAACCAAGCAAGGCAAGCTTACTTTCAATGACCAGAGAGGTAAGGGGTTCGAATCAACGACAACGAGGATGGTAATATTTCTTGATAGCCGTGAAAGTGGACAAACGTGTAGAACAGGGCACATCCCATTTATAAGGCACAGATATAATAACTGACGGTTGCAACAATCAACCATCGGAAGTCTTAGCACGGCCGTTTAAATTACGATTACATTCCTAGCTTGAACAATGGCGTCTGTAGATACATTCCAGGTGAGGATGAACAGCCGGTTCAAGAACCGGAGTTCACCCAGAGACTAACTAACAGTTCAGTTGTGTCCGGTAGTTCATCAGAGGGGGTAGTTCTAAATTTACTCTCGGTATGGTTTAGAAATATTTTACCCATATCCTTGGATTAGTTTGCTATAGAATATTTCATTTATTTGAGGTATTACCGTGCACTTTCTAAAACTAATTTCTAAGAGCGAGCGCGAAAGGGCAGACCTATTTTGCCGTGAAAGGTATTTTCACATACCTTCCAGGGTTCTTTTACAAGCCCAACCAACACAGGACCCACAGCCTTACTTCCCCTCCGAAGGAAGTTGTGCTACGGATGTTCAGTGCTCAAGACAAATCAGTGGACCCCGGCTGGGTTTGAACCCACTAACATCAGTTCCTGAGGCGAGCAGTTTACCCCTAGAACACCGAGGTCAACAGTTTTAGTAGAGTACATCTCTCTCGTGTTTATTTTAATGTGCTGCCGTCCTCAAACGAAGCAGCGACCGGTCATAACGAAAGTTTTCATACCACCTCTATAAAGACATATCACTACGCCACCTACCATATTTTTCATTAAAGGTTTTCTCAATGTTCTTAAGATGCTACCCCGAAATATTAGGTATTTAAAAAAAATTTAATTAAATAATGGCCCTTGGCCCTGTCAAGTGCAAGGCTAAGACCTATTATGTGGGATGGTGGGCAGGAGGGTGAAAGGCGTGGAGTGGCTTCACAGCCGACCAAAGTATCCTTCCGCGCCAACAAGAAGAGATGGATCACGGAAACAGTAGATGGCACTAGCTATCGGACAGGTCGTGCGGAAAAATCATCCGTTTGTAAGTATCAATTTTCTCTAAAACTAAATAAATTTTTATGTTCATATTTTCAACACCCCTTCTAAGATAATGTATCGATGTTTATTAATTGTTCATTATTTTTTGAATACGAAACCAGCAGTTTTTTTTTATTGAGGGTGGATTTCCCCTCTCCACGTAAATTCGGGTACATTCTTCTAAATTCAATCTTTCTCATCTCTTAGCACATTACCGTAATTATCATATATGCGTATAACCTAAGCGGGTAATAAGACTAGGCGAATACGATGAAGAAGGGTATATTCTAGGAGTCCCGGTCACTTTGGTCAGTCAGGAGCGCTAAACGGCCTGTTATGACACCTCTACAGAATCCGTGTTTGTCGAGATGATATTCCACGGCGGATTAGTTTTGGAAAGCATCTTCAGGTGTCCGAAAACAATTGACGTAACTTTCTTACTAGCGCCAAGTCCAGCAATCCTGCTCCTGAGCTTATGCAACGTAATTATTAAGGGGGAGATAGCAAGTAAAGAGTTAAGGTCCTTTTTGAAAGTGTTTACTACGAACAAAAATTAGTTTGTCCATAGCATACTTTACGCTAATGAGTCGGGGATGAGGATGGTTGAATTTAGAGGAAGTGTACCTTTATTTGCGTGTAGAGAGAGCGGAAAACAATTTTGGAAACACCACGTTCAATACACCCGACCAGGATTCAGACCCCAATCATCGGCAGTCTAGTCCAACAAGAGAGTTACGTCTTAGACCATGAGGCCAGCGAATCAGGTTGTAGAAAATTAATATAAATGTATCCACTTAAGGAATATATTTTTTTTCAGCAAAAGTAAACACGAATAATAAAAATACAGACCTTTACACGCATTCCCACCTATATTACCTTAAGGATGACATTTTCTAGCAGATTAGTTTACCAGCCACCGTGGTCGAGTGGTTAGAATGGTAGACTTGATTCTTAACGCGCGGTGACCTTGACTAATTTATGCATATCGTATACAGGCGAACCCGTCATCAGAAACAAGCCGGTATCGAACCAAGGCATAAGAGAATAAAAGTGAACCATTGTTTAATTTGTTACAGTGTGTTCACAACTTGATGCAATGCAAGTATTAGGCCTAATTCAAAATAACCTTCAACCGTTTGCCTTTAGTGCTATACAGTAACCAAACAAGTAGTCTGTTCTGCTATTATCTTCCAGTTCTTGAGACTGTACAATAGACTATACTAGAGTAATATCTCCCAGCTCCTGTGAGTGAGACTGTACAATGGACTATACTAGAGTAATATCTCCCAGCTCCTGTGAGAGACTGTACAATGAACTGTAGTAGAGTAATATCTCCCAGCTCCTGTGAGAGACTGTACAATGGACTATACTAGAGTAATATCTCCCAGCTCCTGTGAGTGAGATTGTACAATGAACTGTAGTAGAGTAATATCTCCCAGCTCCTGTGAGAGAGACTGTACAATGAGCCGACAAAGTAGTCGCACCAGATGATACGACTGGTTATCGTGCTGTGGCGACTTTCCCTTCGTCCTGGTTGGTCACGTCTCAACATTTCTCTTGTTCAGACTCCGGGTAAAACATTCTGTTGGTTGGAAACGTTGGTATACCTGTCTGATGAGGCGAAGCAGACCTAGCGAGAGTCTTTCATTCCTCGCTGAGACAATCACGTGCTCTTTGATCGTGTTTATAGCAGGGCTGGAGAAGCCAATACAAAGATACGAACATTGCCATTTCAGGGCAACTTGGTCTAACCCTGCACCTACTAGTCAGAGGAAACATCCCTCTCAAGGTGGATAATTCAGTCTGGTACACTTTAACGTTTTCGAGATTTCAAATTATTGAAACGGAGCAAACAGTGCTAAGAAATAACCAAATTAAATTATGTTTCTGTATGTTCCGGTCATTATCAATAGCACTCCCTGATAAACAACAGTCCTCACCTAGCCAGAGAAGCCACCGGCCAGTTCTCACATTACAAGAGAGGTTACTGGACAGTTCTCACATTACAAGAGAAGCTACCGGCCACTTCTCACATTGCAAGAGCAGCTACCGGCCACTTCTCACATTGCAAGAGCAGCTACCGGCCACTTCTCACATTGCAAGAGCAGCTACCGGCCAGTTCTCACATTGCAAGAGAGGCTACCGGCCAGTTCTCACATAGCCAGAGAGGCTACCGGCCAGTTCTCACATAGCCAGAGAGGCTACCGGCCAGTTCTCACATTACAAGAGAGGCTACTGGCCAGTTCTCGCATAGCCAGAGAGGCTACCGGCCAGTTCTCACATTACAAGAGAGGCTACTGGCCAGTTCTCACATAGCCAGAGAGGCTACCGGCCAGTTCTCACATTACAAGAGAGGCTACTGGCCAGTTCTCGCATAGCCAGAGAGGCTACCGGCCAGTTCTCACATTACAAGAGAGGCTACTGGCCAGTTCTCACATAGCCAGAGAGGCTACCGGCCAGTTCTCACATTACAAGATAGGCTACTGGCCAGTTCTCACAGCCAGAGAGGCTACCGGCCAGTTCTCACATTACAAGATAGGCTACTGGCCAGTTCCTCTGTTTTATGAAGTCAGTCCGACCATTTCACGGTACCTCAACACTCACCGGTGGACGCAATTAAATCTGCGCGCAATGAATGACTCAACTCTGGGCTCGGTAGACTGAGCACATCAAGTCGTAATAACTACAGAGGCGGTCAGGGGGGCGGGAGAGGCCGTCGAGGTGATCAGGGAGGCGGGAGAAGCCGTCGAGGTGATCAGGGAGGCGGGAGAAGCCGTCGAGGTGATCAGAGGGGCGGGAGAAGCCGTCGAGGCGATCAGGGAGGCGGGAGAAGCCGCCGAGAAATTGGAAGTTTGAGTCAACAGTCAATCAAAATGCAAACATTTTACGAGATCCCGGGAAATTCCCAGACCCCTTTTAAAACCCCGCGCCCGGGTACGATGTACCCCCTACACCCCCCTCTAATAGGGCCTGGACGCCAAACTCGAGTGACAAAAAGGCCAGATTTCCAGACTGTCGCCCGTGCTAATCCCTACCCCTGATTAAGGCGAAGTTTCAACCTTAGTCCGCGGCCTTGACGAGAGCACGCCACGCTCTGGTCGCTCTAAAACACGGTGGGGTGTTCTCAGATTACCCTCCCACGGGGCCCAGACAGATTACCCTCACACGGGGCCCAGACAGATTACCCTCACACGGGGCCCAGACAGATTACCCTCACACGGGGCCCAGGCAGATTACCCTCACACGGGACCCAGACAGATTACCCTCACACGGGACCCAGACAGAGCCTCGTTTACAATGTGACACAAGAAAATATACTAAAGATACTGTCACGTGTTCTATAGCCGACACTTGATAGATATTACCAATAGCCACAAAACAACACTAAGTAAAATTAGGTACAGAATGGGCTCAAATGTGTGTCGTCCGGGCCTTGGTGCGGTGTTTCTCAAAGTATGGTCCTCAGGATCTCACCAAGCTTATAAATAACACTGAGTTGAAGAATGTTCATCAAATATATTACAAATCTAATGCAAACATTTTAAACGTGAAATATCCCTGAGTACTACATTGCAATAATTTCTCGGTAGAAACAAGTCAAATAGAAAAGGAAGTCTTAACCCATCTTAAGTTGACAAATATTTATACAAAATTATAATATTTTAAAATGTTAAATATAATGTTTTTAAATCATTGGGTGTAGGTGACCTGGCAGTCTAGGGGTAAGGTGGTCAGACTCCTGTGCTGGGGATCTGGGGTTCAATCCTCGGTCCCGGCACAGATTTATCTGATTACCAAACCCTTCCTTCACCTCTGACAAGACATCTTGTGAATGTGGGGAATGCCAGGCCTCCACCGTGGTTCGGATCCCACGTTAAACTGTAGGTCCTCCATTTCATCTCACAATCACCCTACCCTTACACATTAGTGTAAGTGCTTATAACCCGAACGGGTAGTAAGACGCGGTGCTAATAATAATAATGTGTAAATATTATGTTTATTTTCGGTATTTAATTTATGTTTTATTTAATAGGTTAATTTATTTTTTATTTTTCTAGTCCTGTAGTCCCCCCCCCCAACCCCTACTCCCAGTGGCCCCCAAGTTATTTCTGTGTGGAGATCCAGTGATAAGGAAAGTTACTTAACCAACTTTACTCAGCCAATGACGCGTGATAACGACTGAGCATCTCCTTATATGGCGACAACTCTTATCCTCTTCTGATGGGAACAATTAAACTACGTAATGTAATGTTGAACCTCAGAACAAAGAGCTTCAATATACTCCACTTTATTGCACACATTTTACTGTATCTCTCAAGATACAGACCCGCTCGGCGGCCGCGTGGTCAGACGCGCTATTATTATTATTATTATTATTATTATTATTACCAGCACCGCGTCTTACTACCCGTTCGGGTTGTTACGCTAATGTTAGGGTGACTGCGAGATGAAATGGAGGACCTACAGTTTAACGTGGGATCCGAACCACGGTGGAGCCTTGGCATTCCACACATAACCCCAGGGAAGAAATGTCATCGCACGCAGAGGATGTCAGTACGTGGTTGACAGGGGCTTGCTAGCAGCGTAAGTTGTTCCACATGCACTGTCCAGATAGTCTGACCAATAATATAGCATACTGGGACCGTCTGAACCTAGAATATAGCATACTAGAACCGTCTGAACCTCGAATATAGCATACTAGAACCGTGTGAACCTCGAATATAGCATACTAGAACCGTGTGAACCTCGAATATAGCATACTGGAACAGTGTGAACCTCGAATATAGCATACTGGGACCGTGTGAACCTCGAATATAGCATACTGGGACCGTGTGAACCTCGAATATAGCATACTGGGACCGTCTGAACCTAGAATATAGCATACTGGGACCGTCTGAACCTAGAATATAGCATACTGGGACCGTCTGAACCTAGAATATAGCATACTGGGATCGTCTGAACCTAGAATATAGCATACTGGGACCGTCTGAACCTAGAATATAGCATACTGGGCAGTCTAAACCCAGAATATAGCATACTAGGACCGCCTGAACCTAGAATATAGCATACTAGGACCGTCTGAACCTAGAATATAGCATACTAGAACCGTCTGAACCCATAATATAGCATACTAAGACCGCCTGAACCCAGAATATAGCATACTAGGAGTCTGAACCTAGAATATAGCATATTAGAACAGTGTGAACCTCGAATATAGCATACTGGAACAGTGTGAACCTAGAATATAGCATACAAGGACCATCTGAACCCAATATAGAGCATTCTAAGACCATCTGAACCCAATATAGAGCATTCTAAGACCATCTGAACCCAATATATAGCATTCTAGGACCATGTGAACCCAATATATAGCATTCTAAGACCATCTGAACCCAATATATAGCATTCTAAGACCATGTGAACCCAATATATAGCATGCTAACAGTCTCCATCAAGTGTTGTCCTAGCTCAGTCTCTTGGTGGCTATTGGAGCCTCCCAAACCCGCGACATTCTCGAACAATCCAAGCTAATGGTCATCCTGAGGTCTGTTTGCACAATCAAGCCTGAAACTAGACCAAGGCGTGGACAGCAACATTCCAGTAGTTTGAAAATGACATCACGCTTTGCCGTTTACCTATCTAGGTTCCTGCAAGCATTGCAAAGTATTTCTTAAATATTGCAGCGGCGTTCTACGACACGACGACTGCAGGTTTGCGGTGGACGTTCTGAGAACTTCCTTCCTTTACTAATTCTGAAACAAGGTCAAATGGGACCAAGAGCGCTCACAGGATTTTTCTTCAAAGGAGAGCGGGGACCTCCCCAGGGATAATTTATTAGATTGCAGCCTCAAAAGACTCATTTTAAGACAATGCTTGTCTGTTAAATAAAAGATACAACATAAGAAAAAATGTTTAAAATTTATTCAAATTCATAGGTGGACACCTGACGTTGATCATTTAAATGGCGAATGCTGTTGGAATGGCTCGCGCATGCGCCAAACTATCAACCCTAAAGCCAGCAGATGTCCTGGTGTAATTACTTTATTAGTTATATTATATAACTGTTTGTTGTACGGGATTAGCCTACTAATATTTATACAACCTCAGAATCTCGGGGGGGGGGAGGGCGCCCCTGAATGGGACACAGCTTTATATGAACTATTTCCATTGGTTTTTCCCCCTCTCCACCGCTGAAGTGGGTCTCACATGTTACGGTACACTCTGTATATATACACATACATTTTTAACGCAACGCATCCTAGGTTTAATACCACTGGAATAGATAATCAGTGTTCAATTTCAATTAAACCTGTTTCAAACCAGACTACCTCAAACGGGGAGATCAGGGTTCGATCCCGGTCGGGTGCACTGAGGGTGGTTTTCCACTCTCCTTCCACACAAATGAGTGTGAACTTCCTCTTAATTAAACCTGCCTAATCCTTAAACCATTAGTAATTAGTATATAGGCGTATAATCCGGACGGGTAGTAAGACGTGGTGCTAAATAATCATTTTCTTTAGCACTGCGTCTTACTACCCATCAGGATTAAACGCCTATGTACTAATTACTACTATCTTAAGAATAAAGAAGATTAAATTTAAATGTGTACCCGCATTTGCGTGGGTAGAGAGTGGAAAATTGTGTATAGAAAATACCCGTCTCAGTGCACCCGACCGGGATCGAACCTCGAGTCATAGGTGGTCTAATCTAATGCGAGAATAACGCCTTAGACCAAGGGGTCGGCAAAAGGTCGACCCAGCAGCAATTCTCAGTCGATCGCGTAAGAAAACTACATCGTCACGGAAATACAAGCTTACCTTGCATTATTCCACCATGGTGTAGCTTATAAGAGATGGCCATGGTGTAATACGTCAAGGTAAGACTTTTTAGGGTAAACGAAATGTTTATTTTATGTGATTTCTATGAAGGCAGTGACATAAATATTGGAGGAAATATATTGAATTAAAGAAGTAAATACAAGATCTAGAGAGAAAAAGAATTAAAAGTAGAATTGAGAAATCTAGGGTGATAGCGGGTTCTTTGATAGATATAATAGTCAATTGGGGCCCCAAAAAGGTCGCCAACCCCTGGTTGAGGCCATTTTACTATCGTAGCGGGTTATTTAAAACCAGATAGTTTAGTAACTAGACTTATTATTTGTGAAAACTCTTCCTTCAACCGATGCGGTTTTAGGATTGGGCGCTCAGTGTTGACCGTTAGTTTGTAAGTCGTGTGCTGATATAAACCTGTCTCCACAACGTTCACACTAATTAGCATCAAAACAAAAACAAAACATCCAAGTTTCAACCAAACAACTACCACATTGAACTCACATTCCTTGCGAATCGCGCATCCGCGTTTTTCCACGACGTAATTCAGCGACCTTGGGAGCTTGAAAGGAACAAGTACACAACAAGTATTATCAAACTTGTTTGTGTACCCGGAGTCTTACTACCCGTCCAGGTTACACAATCACACAGAGAATTGGGAGCAGGGACCTATCTTAAAGGAACTGTACCCGCATTAGCTCTAAATCAAGAGTGGGGAAAACCATTCAAGAAAAGCCACCTCCGGTATATCCTGCTAGGACTCGAACCCCTGTCTTTCCTCGTTACAGACAAATCAGTTAACAGACGAGCGTGACGTTTAACCCGCACGACCACCAATGCGAGCGTCTACCTAACTCGTGACCACTGCTGCCGCGAATATATCTTTTTATTAAATTATATATTTATGAAAATGTATCCAAAAAGGTGACAAAAGGGCTCAAGGTGTAGGTCTGTTTTGTGTCCAAGCAATGATTTGATATCCTATCTTCATGAGAATGTTGGTGCATCTCCTTACAATCCAGCCTGCTCGTTTTTTAGCTGATGTCCAATGATTATATATACATCCAAGAACTGAGAAGTTACATTGTGTGTATTTTCGTTTATTTGTGCTCTTCTTACTGCCCATCCGAGATAACCACGTGTCTACCTACACAAGTGGTCTAGAGATGTGGAGGTTAGTGGAAATGTACCCGCATTTGTCTGGTAGACATTGCATGGAGGGGAAGGAAAGAGACCATCCTTATCCGAGTCAAGCGCTCCAACCCATCATGTGACTCGTCCTTTAGTAGTATCCTAGGACCGCCACTGGGTCGAGAGGCCGAGCTGGTGGAAAGCGAGAAAGTGACTGCTCTGCTCGCGATCGACAGCCCCCCTACTTGACACAATCTTCCACCAGAGGAACAGGAACAGGGCCGGAAACTAACAGGAACAGGCGATTAATCCGAACAGCTCTCGGTAGTCTTAAAGGTAGAGGAGTGCTTCTTGCCTCATGACACGCCGGTTCAAACCTAGTCGGGGTCATGACACGCCAGTTCAAACCTAGTCGGGGTCAACTGATGTTTCTCAAGCGATAGCAGTAGCGTAGCACAACTTCCTTCGGAGGGGGATTAAATCTGTCGGTTCCATGTCTATTGTGGTATGTAAGATAACACTGGAAGGTTTGTGGAAATACCTTTCCTGGCAAAATTAGTAGGACCTTTCACCCTCGCTCATAGAAATTCTTGTGTGCTGATACATATTTATATATATATATATTTTAGCGCCGCGTGTTACAAGGCCTAACCGTTCGGGTTAATTACAATAATGGTTTTAAGGATTAGGAAGATTGCATTTATAGGAAGAAGTCTACACCAAGATTTGCGTGGAGGGAGAATGGAAAAACATTTTTGAAATAACCTCCCTCAGTACACCCTGCCGATATTCCAACAGTGATATCCCCGTCACCGGCAGTCTATAAGTCTACTGAGAGAGTAGCGCCTTAGACCATGCGGCCACCATAATCAGTCGGCTCAGAAAATGCACGTTAAATAGGGGCCTACCTGCATTGAGAGCTCAGAGCCTTGACCGGGGTCAGAAATGCTGACATTAGCTTACTTGTTCGGTAATCATAGCTAAGTTCAGGGGAAGGCAGAGGAAGGCCGTGTTATTGTTGGCCATGAAGGCCGTGTTATTGTTGGCCATGAAGGCCGTGTTATTGTTGGCCATGAAGGCCGTGTTATTGTTGGCCATGAAGGCCGTGTTAATGTTGGCCATGAAGGCCGTGTTAATGTTGGCCATGAAGGCCGTGTTATTGTTGGCCATGAAGGCCGTGTTATTGTTGGCCATTAGTTGCCCCGTCTGAGGACAACCATTCCTCAAGTATGGGGCCCACATGAGTGGTCACGTGGGATAAGGGTTGGAGGGAGCAAGGAGGACCCCGCTCAAATCTGGAATATTTCCCGAACCAGCGCGGACCGATACGCCTACACGGTGCGTCACCTTGTCTTTCAGTGAAAAGGTCAGGGTTCGAATTCCAGCCAGGTGTATTCGAGGGTAGTTTCCGCTTGAGGATCTCCCACTCTCTCCAAGCGAATCCTACCGTCCTACTTAGGTATATTTTAATTATGTTTATTTCATCGCGCGTTTTTTCAACCAGTCGAATTGAACCTTCTCCTGAGTGACTCGGGAGACCGAGGTTCAATTCTGACCCTGGCTACACCTGGAGGGACAGGTCGCGACCAAAGAAACCTTCAAACGCTCCTTCAGAGAGAATGACGGTGCTTTTTCTTTAACCTAGACTCATCTCGGCTGGTCATTAGTGAGCGTTAATGAAGGATAAGCTAGGATACACGAACACAAAACAAATAAAAAGCGCCGAGGGGTCAAATGGGGCTACAAGGTTCACCAGTACGTTAACGTCATAGGTGGAAGAAATATTAATCTTCGTTTGGGAAAGCAGTGATGCAAGTAACGAGAACAATAAGGGGCCGGAGGGAACGGTATACCAGTCATTTGGCCCTCAGCCCCAAATTATATATATCACCACATCGCTATGACCATTCAGGTTGTACACATATGTAGGTAGGTCTATAATTACGACAGTGTGCCAGGGATGAGGTTTGAACTTACATAGAACGTACCTAGGCTACCTGGAGCTGAAATATTGACCTTACCAGATCAAAGTCAAACCTACGACTCTTGGGCCGTATGCAAGAACTAGACTAAGTGGACACTAGCGCGTGTTTGCTTGCGTCGTCACAGGTTGAAAGGTGGAGAGATAGTTTGCTTGTGTTGTCACAGGTTGAAAGGGGGAGAGATAGTTTGCTTGTGTTGTCACAGATTGAAAGGGGGAGAGATAGTTTGCTTGTGTTGTCACAGATTGAAAGGGGGAGAGATAGTTTGCTTGTGTCGTCACAGATTGAAAGGTGGAGAGATAGTTTGCTTGTGTCGTCACAGATTGAAAGGGGGAGAGATAGTTTGCTTGTGTCGTCACAGGTTGAAAGGTGGAGAGATAGTTTGCTCGGTCCACTAAGCATTCACTAACGTTCTTACACACCGCCCACGTAACGACCAATCCTATCGTCCCATTTGATAACGATTTTAGCTAACAACGTTCCAGATAAAATAGCGTGAAATAGTATAAAACCATTTAAGATATAAAAAAAAACACCCTAAGAGGATTCGAGCCCAGATCTCACAGTTATCGTCAGCCCAATTTACTGCGAGTGTGATGCCTTAGTCCTTTCGACCACTATTGCGGGTAATTAAAAAAAAAGCTAAAAAGAACTTTTATAGAGTATGGCTAGGGTTAATACCACTGAAGATGTGTAAGGCCCAGTTAATATTCAAAAGATGTATTGTTGCACAGTTTCAAAGTGCCACTAACACTCCCAAATGGAAAATAGTTCATTAGTAACTGATGAGCCTACATTAAATTTCCCCACCTCTTTCCACAAAAATAAAAGGTACCATTGGTTGAATCTAGCTACGAAAAATAAACATTTAAAAAACTTACCTTCACGTTAAAAAGCAGCCTCAATAAACATTCCCATCGATTTAAAAAAAGATATATGTATTTGACAAATAAAATAACCAAAATCACCACAGATAAAAATATTATTTAGTTACGATTTTAAAATGGGGGGGAAAAAAAAACTAGTGCGCGATCGTTTCTCTTTATTCTGTAGACAACAAGTAAAAACACACGACCGCCACTCAACGAACGACCGAACGCACGTCTGACCTACGACACAGTCCCGACACGTCTGAAGAAGTTGCTTGCTCAGGTCAAACAACAACCTAGTACTTTCCTGGCGTGTTGTTACCAGTGGTGCCCGCAGCGGCCGCTAGGAGCAGCACACACACTCTCCTAGGCGGCGCGGCGGTTTCATTGGACGCAAACAAGTTGAACAGATACATACACACAGGGGCTCGGGCCCCCCTCTACCGTAGTTTGGGGATGCCCCGAGATTTACACATATCCGAAAAGAAAATGTGTGGGGGAGGACGGGGGTGTATTATTATTATTATTATTATTATTATCACCGCGTCTTACTACCCATTCGGGTTGTATGCACCTACGCTAATGTGTAATGGTAGGGTGATTGTGAGATGAAATGTAGGACCTACAGTTTAACGTGGGATCCGAACCACGGTGGAGGCTTGGCATTCCACACATTCACAAGTTGTGATTAATGCACGTCTTGTCAGAGGTGAAGGAAGGGTTTGGCAATCAGATAAATCTGTGCCGGGACCGAGGATTGAACCCTGGACCCCCAGCACCGAATATATTTATTTCATGGAATGGAAGTGGGATATCTAAACGCTCTCATGTCTGTTATGAGAAGATGATCGATCACCTGGTGAGAGTTATTTCTTGTAAGAATTCTATCCACAGAGCCTAATACAATCTCCGAGCTGGAACCACTGCTGTGACGTCACGGCTCCTGTGTTTAAATGCAGTGGACATCACTTCCTACCGTTTACTTGAACTGTGCACGACGTGTCACGTGTCCATTTAATAACATACCACCCGCCTCGGTGGCGAAGTTGGCTAACGCGCTAGTTTCGTGTTCAAATTTGACTGTCGAGGACGAGGAGATCAAGGTTCGAATCTCGATCGGGTGAATTGGAGGTGATTTTCCCCTAAATGGTTTTACACTCTACCTACACGCAAATGTGGGTTCACTCCCTCTAAATTCAAATTTCCCAATTCCTAATCCATTAGAGTAATTAGTACTTAAGCGTGTAAACCGAACGGGTAGTAAGCCGCGGTTCTAAATAATATAGTAGTAATAATAATAATAATAATAATAACATAGGTACATTCTCAGGATTATTATTATTTATTTAATAAAAAAGCTATGTTTTTTCAGCAGGTTTTCGAGAAGAAATGTTTATTTTTAATGACTCTAGACCGGAATTAAATATTAATTTTAATAAAATTATCTTTAATGAATTACTATCATATGAATAGCGGCATTAGATTATACCACTTTTTAAATGAGGAAGAAGTCATTAAATTCCAGGACACCCCTGGAAAGATATTCAACAATTATTGTTGATATCACCGCGTGAATAAAATAAACTCTTTAGGTTTGTACTGGAGATATATGGATTTATTTTGGCTGAAAAAAATATTTTGATATAAAATTGCAAAATTATTGACCTTTAGCTGGCGTTTCATACATTTTCACATTAAGCTAGATAAACCCTGATTTTGATAAGAAGCCCACTTTCTACCCCCAACACTGATTGAAAGCCACTAACATCTGTCATTCTATAAATATGTCTTATGTGATTTATTAATTTATAATATCGAGCATTTCGTATTGATTCAAAGATTATAGAGTGGACCAATGTGCACGGAAATACGGATAGGAATACCTTACTTGTCTTTGGCCCATTTATACAAACTGCGTATAGTATGAAGGGGTAGTAAGATACGGATATCCCGGACAGTAGGACACGGATATCCCAGACAGTAGTAAGACACGGATATCCCGGACAGTAATAGGACACAGATATCTCGGACAGTAGTAACCCACGGATATCCCGGACAGTAATATGACCGGATAGCGGGGATATGTGGTGCACAAAGAGGAATATAGGCCTAGCCCCAAGATAAAACAAAACACGACCGACGGACCACCCGGTGTTTCTCAGGAGCGAGGAGGGAGGTTGACGACAGGATAGTTGAAACATATCCGCACTATCCAGTCTTACTTATCATGATTATTATTAGAAGCAGATTTACTTTCTAAACAGAACACAACGAAAGCGACAGCGCTTGTGACGCAACGAGCAATTAACGAAATTAAGAGTGTAACGGCGTTTCCTGAGTTGACAATTCCTCTTCTACTTGGCGTATTGTTTGTAAACAGACCGAGCTGCCGCGGGATGAAGTGAGTTGTGACAGTAGGACCGTCACAGAGACAACTCATCTCACAGTACAGCACATTGTCTCCAGACCGAGCTGCCACGGGATGAAATGAGTTGTGACAGTAGGACCGTCACAGAGACAACTCATCTCACAGTACAGCGCATTGTCTCCAGACCGAGCTGCCACGGGATGAAGTGAGTTGTGACTGTAGGACCGTCACAGAGACAACTCACCTCACAGTACAGCACATTGTCTCCAGACCGAGCTGCCGCGGGATGAAGTGAGTTGTGACAGTAGGACCGTCACAGAGACAACACATATCACAGTACAGCGCATTGTCTCCAGACCGAACTGCTACGGGATGAAGTGAGTTGTGACAGTATAACCCGAACGGGTGGTAAGACGCGGTGCTATTAATATACAATCTAGTACATTTTAAAGAGAATCTGGTAGAGTTGGATGTTTTGTTCCATTTTCAGTTTCCAGTCAGCCGATAACCAGAAAAGGGTATCAGTGTCTTGTATCGCTCCTCAGGGTGCAAGAAGGGGTATCTTTCTTCCGAACGACTGGACAATACGTCATCGACCTGATAAAACTCCCCTTTCTGCAGTAGGTCCCAAGAGCCGTGGATAGAGATGTGCTATCGAAAGAAAAGTATCGATACCGTACAAGTATCGTTAACAGTAAGTATCGGTCTCGAAATTTTAATCTGAAAAAAAAAAGTTGTTTTTTTCTAGTAATAATAGTTTCAACTTTTACATCATAATTGTATTTCCATATTTAGTTAAACACCGAGAATTATAATGGATTTTAAAACTTTAAAACACATTTTATAAGATGATTTTTCGCTATCCAACTTCTTAAAACAAAACTTCCCTAATTCACTTCTGGGAGGTGTCATTTATTAACTACACTCTTCGTTTATATACTCTATCAAGATAAATTATTAACTATTGGCAAACAATAGAATAATGGACGCCCTTTTATGCTTCGTATGCTTGGGACACCCTTGAAGTGACAGTTCATTGAGCTTTACAAAATATTATTTTGTTTAGTTTTTGATGAGCGTGCTCATTGATAAAGGAAGGGGTTGTAATACTGGTCGCCAATCGCACCGCCATTTGTTCTTCGTGTTCTTCCACAGTCCACCCTATATACCGGAGTGTGAGTACTGATATCAGTAAAAGCATCAAGGGAAAAAATACTAGTATCGAAAGGAAAAATATCAATTTTAGTAAAGTATCGATACTTCCCCCCCTCCCCCCCATCCCTAGGTATCCCAGCTTCAAGCCCCCATCTTGTCGAGTTTATCCTGAGGCCAGTGTTGTTAGTGGAGCGGTTATCAACCACCGGAAACGGAAGTCGTGTCGAACAAGTAAACAAAGAGACCGGAGTATTTATACAGGCCAGCGAAACTGGAGAAAGTGTTGTGATAAAAACTGAAGTTCTCACTTCTAAGAAAGGATCTAATGTTTTCCGGTCCTAGATATTTTCGCAGATTAAAAGACCATTTAGCGGCGCGTACATCAGATTCACACTGGGCCACCATCTTCTCTACAGCTCAGAATGTGGGAAAAAGTATCGATAATTTACTAATATCAATATTTGCCTTTTTTTATTTAACCAATACGTTTTTTTTACTTTATTATAGATTGAAAAAGTATTTTAACCGGGAAAATTTTCTACCGCAAGATTATAGGGATGGGACTTAACGTTTTAAATGACACCAAACTCAAAAAGGTAGATTTTACAATTCTGTCTTCTTTGATGCTGTTGATAGATTTGGTTCGAACTTTATCCATTATATATTTTACACATATAATTTGATACGCCCAATTGAGGAGATTACGAGAAAACAGCTGAACCTATTTTGACAGAGGAACACTCATTCTAAAGGTTAGGGGACCAGGATGTTGCTTACAACGGAAACCTTATTTTCCTGTCAAATTTCCATATTTTCCTACTGAGTGAGCAGTGACTCATCACTACAATCATTGTTTGTTTACATCTCCATGGAAACCATGATCTGTGTAGGACTGTGTATTGGTAAATAAACATTCCTCTTTGGGTAAATATAATAACAAATATATAATAGAGAGAGGTGGGAGAGGGGTCTTTTAAGGTCCTCGTCGGGGTGTGAAGGGGAAATGTATGTTTTGATTAAAATTTAACACCGAAAGCTCAAAATGTATGTAAGGTTTACAGCCTTTGACGAGTAAACATTTAACTAGAAAGTCAAGTGAAGCCTCAGAAAATATAACTTTTACCAACAACAAGTTTGGAATATAATTTAACACGATGATCTGAAGACATCGCTGCAACAATCCACCAGTAAGGAGTCTGAGAGGGAAAAAATATTTCACATCATTCCTTCCAAAATCCATTTAGTGACGGAGAGGAGAGGTCAAGGCTCGGATCTCAGTCGCGGGACCCTTGGGGTGGTATTTTCATCCCTTCTCCATCCAAAATCTAATAGGGTAAAAAAATTTTAAAAATCAAATGGGCATAATTGCAACATTTTGATGACGCCATTGGGGAAATGATCGTGAAAGTTAAGCTCGTTTCAGTAACGGCGGGACTTAAGGTCTTACCGTGTCGACATGCTGGTAGTGAGGTTCCCTTATCTTGGCTCGAGGTATCAGATGTTCCTCCTCACCTCTCCTGGTCTTGATGTGGTGACCACGGTGAGGCTCTTGGAGGCCTTCCATCGTCCGGCACGAGCTCACTGCCCGGTCTCCGGGACCACTTCACTGTCTCCTAGCTCCACTTCACTGTCTCTTAGCCCCACTTCACTGTCTCCTAGCTCCACTTCACTGTCTCTTAGCCCCACTTCACTGTCTCCTAGCTCCACTTCACCGTCTCCTAGCTCCACTTCACCGTCCCTTGGCTCCACTTCACTGTCTCCTAGCTCCACTTGACTGTCTCCTAGCTCCACTTCACTGTCTCCTAGCCCCACTTCACTGTCTCTTAGCCCCACTTCACTGTCTCTTAGCCCCACTTCACTGTCTCTTAGTCCCACTTCACTGTCTCCTAGCTTCACTTTACTGTCTCCTAACCCCACTTCACTGTCTTCTACCCCCACTTCAACACTACATGTTCATTTCACAAATGAATCTAACGAGGAAATGTCTTGAGTTGCAGTTATAATACGTAGTATCGAAATGTAAACAGCACGTTCCATCAACAGTTAAAAATAAGCTCAAGCAATTATGAAACTTTTTTTGTGATGATAAAATACTCACTTAAAATTACGTGCCTCTTAAACATAGTTTATAAAACTTTCAATACATAATAATAGTGTCAGAGTTCATTGCTACGTTATCCGGGGTCCGGTCCCACATCAAGCTCAGAACACAGCTACGATTCTGATGATGCAGACGCTCACAAAGCCTACTTGGTACTGACTCAACAGAATAACTATCAGCTTGTCAACCAATTAGCCACGTTATCTGCTGATAAGGTAAACATGATAAACGCGCGGTATTCGAGTATTCAAAAGACTTTTCTCGATATCACAAGATGTGTCTCCCGCCTCAACCGATAACAAAATATTGTCTTCATCAGCACAGGTGGACACGCAGGCAACGGTATCGAGCTCAATTTCTACGAGCGAGCGAGAAAGAGTCTACAAATAGTTGGTCTGACACTTTAGCTCAGTCTTCTATCGCGTCTTACTACCCGCTCGGGCTATACGCGTATGTACTAACTACTCTAATATGCTAGGGTAAGAAAGGTTTAATTTTAGAGGAAGTGTACCCGCATGTGTTGTGAGAGATAGAGTTGAAAACCATCCAGAATTCGAACCCCGATCTCCCCGCCATCGGCAATCTAGTCTACTGCGAGAGTAACGCCTTGGACCATGCGGCCACCAAAGTGAGTCTTAGCTCGGTGGGTAGCGTGTCTGCTTACTAAGCTAAGGGTCCCGGGTTTGATCCCTAGCATGACCGGCCAAAAAAAAAGTAACATCGGTAAGATAACGCTCCCCCTCTTTCACAGTGACGAACTGTCGGCACGGGGGGTTGGGTGTTGTGTCTGCTCTGGATTTAAGTCGTCGGAGGATACCCACGTGGGGTTAAGATGGGGCTTACCTGGAAAAAAAAGACGATTGATATTTTGTACTCACCTCGATCCTCCCTTGGGCGCCGACCCAATCCTGACAGAGGGTGAGGTAGTTAGCGGGGGCGAAGCCCACCCGATCGTCTGATAGAGAACGTACTATCCACCAGTGACTGTGGTCCTCCTTGCTGAGAACCTAAAGGACAAGAAAGGTTCTATTTATGTCTCGATCTAACAACAAAATGTAGCCTAAGTTTCTTTACCCTTAAAAATACACTCTCGATGTAAGACCATTAGAAAGAAACTTGGACTCTCAGGAAGATGGAAAAGAAATATTTGGAGAGATTTGGAATGTAGTGCTGGAGAAGAATTGAGAAGATCAGGTGGACAGACAGGGGGACCAATGAACAAGTCCTAAGAAGAGTGGGTGACAAGAGAACCATTTTGGATGTGATTCTTCGGTGCAAAGCAAACTGAATCAGACACATCCTTAGGAGGAACTGTCTGAGGAGCTTAGGAAGGAGGAGGAGGAGGCAGAGAACAGGGCGCATTGGAGGTCTAAGTTCACTGACAAGAGGAATGGACCTGTCGTAAGACAGAACATCTAATAATAACAGTGTTGACAGAACCGGAGTAAGGACTAGTCCAAATAGCTTTAAGTTTATTTGGAGAAAAAATATCTCAGCCAGAGCCACTCTAAATAATTTTTCCTAGAGACAACCAATTTTGAAACATCTACCAAGAAAGGATCACTCCACCCTCTCCTCTTTAGCTTAGGGGCCAAGTCCCTCAAAGAACCCGTTTCTTGCTAACTGAACCCCCACGCTTTAATAAGGTTCCATCACCACTGAATTTGTTAATACAATGTGGGCTGTGAAATGAATCGAGAAATTATACTTTTGCCACCATCTTGATTTGGTTGTCACTGACACCTAGCGGTAACGCCAAGAAGTTCTTTCCAAAGTAAATCTAACAGTTTCTTACCCCCTCAATCTTTGGCCTGGTTAAAGTTTATAGTCTACGAGGTAAAGAGAGTAAGCTACTCAATGTGGAGGACAAATAGAGGAGGAAAATACCAATGTTATTACAATGTGTGCTAATACTCCCCCAAGATCCATTCTACGTTCCTACAACAGTTACCTTTCGTTTACCGGACATTTAGTTTATATTGAATGATCAACCAACAAACGTGGATTTTTGTACTTTTCAGAGGGAAAATGTCGACTTTTAAACTATGTTTACAAGTGTATGTGAATATATAGGATCATGGACTGTAATAAAAAAATATATATTATATTGTTATGTGTTTTATATATATATTGTATAAATTATTTATTATTCTTTGTGTCTAAGATTATTGTCTTCTGTATCTTGTTAACATAACAATTAACCTCAAGATGTATAAGAACTGTGTTTTGTTGGGCGCCACCCCTAGTATCTAGGAGAAAAATAATAATTAAAAGAAAAAAAGAAAAATTTTGCCTCGGTTAATTCAATCATTGGCACTACGACTCTCAATACTCGAGACCACTGGGTAAACTTAAAACTAAAACATGAACAATTCAGATAAAATGGTTTGTTGGAACAAAATATAATTTAGACAATAAAAAAATAAATGTATAAAATAACAATTGTTGGCACTTTAGTGGATTTATTATTGTTTTCCACTTTACCACATCCCAAGCCTACCTAAGGAATTCCGGGTAGATATAAATCTAAGTTAACAAAAGTATAGAACAGTATTGTTGAGACAAAACAAAACAAAAAAATATAATAAAAAAATTTAATGATTTAGACATAAAATGAAATGTTAATTAATTCTCTATGGTAGTCTGTCTTTCTGAAAGTAAATGAATTCTGATTTTATAGGAGAAACAAAAAAAAAATGATAATAATTTATAGTTGAAGAGTTGGCTTGGCCTCACCACTGCATTAGTTCATATTGACACCAACTTCAGAGATTTGTTACACTCTAGTAATTTGTTTGAATTCTTACGCAAATGAAACGAAAATAAACAATCTAGTTATTGTACACACACTTCCTTTTTCATTTTACCACGTGTACTTTCATTCAACACCTTTAATTCATTTTAAAAATAATTTTAATTCGGAGCTACACAGATTTGGCTCCATGTTAAAACCACTCAGAAGAAGAAGACCTCCTCTCTTATAAAAAAAAATCTTCCAAAACCAAATTTAAAAAGGTTCTATTCTTTACTTCCAAGTCCAAAGAGAAAACAAATATAAATATAAAACCAAAATATAAAGGTTGGCTATTGACTAGGGAAAATCAAATAAAATGGAGGTTTAACATAAATATTGAACTGTATGTTAATGAAAGTGAACAGTATTTTTTCTTAAAGAATTAAATGTTTATTTCCATCTGTCAGAAATTGAAAACCGCGCTTGTTTTGAGTTATTTACATCGAGCTTTTTTATTCTTCTTTTACGAACAGCTCCGTTACTCACTTGTTTGATATAACTGCGCATGCGTTGAAATCAAACATGGCTGATGTTCATTATAAATAAGTCAACAGACTTCTTAACGGGATGATGAAATGTTTAATAAAAGGTAAGTGTTCTTCTAATAATCAAGATTCCTTATTTAGATTATTTAAAACAATGTAATACGTTGTTCCGTCCTTTTATTTAATTTAATAGATGTAAACAGTATTATTAGTCAGGCCGGCAACCAGCGTGTGGCCTAACTTCGAAGCGCTTAGATTCACGCGAAAATAAATTTGAAATTGTTCACAAAAAGTAGAAAACATAGGGAAATACAAGGTAGGGTGGCAAATAACGTCACAGGACAAACGTTTTGTGTTCGTTCCAGTAAATACCAAACTAGTTTATTACTACCCCATGTATCAAAGAGCAACTCCTGATTATAAATACCTCAGCTATACCCCAATTTCCACAAGAAGAACCTTATCTGGCAGCTAGAAAAGTTACTAAATCTACTTTCACGTATTCATACGTCAAGTCATGTGATCTTCAACTGTCACTTTAGATATATATTATCAATACCTACAAAATGTCAACACTAATATCCTGGAATGGTTTCATTGTTGACCACAAACAAAATATGTTTGTATTTTCTAAAAGGTTTTTCGTGTTAAAGAAATTGTGCTGTACCTAGACAGCACCCTTAGATGAACCCCCGTGAAACGAAACGTGACATGTCTCCACTTTGTTCCAAGTGGGAGACATCACAGCACCACTTAACACAAAACAAACCCGAGCACAAAGGTGTGTCTACACTCGAGCGCTTGGAGCCGACCCCACTAATTATTTCTGTGAGGCACAATTTCACCCCCCTCCAATTAGGGTCGACCACAAGCCCTGCTCGTTATTTCGGGACATCTTGGTCTTTCGAAGCCTCTTAAAAACAGGTACAACCCGTTCCGATTGTATCAGAAACCAACTCTGAAGATTGAGGTTAAAATTTTGAGTTCATTCAATCCCCGGATTATAATATTGAAGTATTAACACTATACAGTCTAGAGTGGACACGACGTTAGTTACACATTCAACCACAGAGCGCTGTAGTCGATACGTGAGTTTGATAGAACTGTTATTGTAACTCGTGTGATAATGTTTATGGTGTTAACGTCCTCGGGGGAAATCAAATGGGAACTTGAATTTTTATATATCTAGATTGCATTCATTTAATTTTAAAAACCTTACGGGAGAGAAAGATTAAAGGTAATTTTTACTTTTTCTGGGGAAAATGCCCATCTCCCAATAATTATGGGTGAGGGCAGTTCTTCAGCATTCCAGTACAATCATGGAGGCTACGTTCAAAATTATTTATGAAGTTATATTCCAAATCAAACATGGAGGCTCTGTTCCAAATCAAACATGAAGGCTCTATTCCAAATCAAACATGGAGGCTTTGTTCAAAATCAAACATGAAGGCTTTGTTTTAAATCAAACATGAAGGCTCTAATCCAAATCAAACATGGAGGCTATATTCCAAATCAAACATGGAGGCTTTGTTCCAAATCAAACATGGAGGCTTTGTTCCAAATCAAACATGGAGGCCCTAAGGGACACTTCACCCCACTAAGGATCTGTTCTTGACTCACACATGTCCAGTGTGTTGACAGTCTAGTTGGTACCAGAACACAGCTACAGCACGGATAAACAATAGAGGTGTTTGGAGGAGATGTGCTGGTAAAGATACGGCGGCCCGCCCACACACGAAACATGCAATCATTGCAGACATGAAGGAGAAACGACTCAAGTCCACCAAAGATACTGCAGCCTGCCCACACACGAAACATGCAATCATTGCAGACATGAAGGAGAAACGACTCAAGTCCATCTCCGATAACGTGACATCTAAGAACATTTTGCGATAGGTAGTTTTTATGGTAAGATTTAACAAAGGGATAACGTTCAATAAGGATCCCATTTGTATAGTTCCCTCGGACAAGGCAGTAAGTACTCGGATATATTCGAGGGAGGGGGAGTTTGGAGAGAGGGAGGAAGTTGGGGTGGTTTGAGAAAAGATACCCCACCCAACTGGAGATGCAAGTTTTTTTTAACAGTGAATCCCTTTTTAAATACACATTTTTGAGCATACTAAGGGTGTTTTTATTTTATGAGACTCCTTTAATATGTTGCCGGCATAGCCATTGGAGAAGAATATAAAAACAAATTAAAATATACATTAATATTTTTTTTGGCCAAGCTTGGTCTCTGTGTTCGATACTAAATTAAACATTTATAAAATATCTAGAGGAAAACTAGATAGCTTTGCTCACTCCTAGCGGGATTTTGGTGGTAGGAAAGAGGTCCTGTGATTGTTGACTGAAGCTACTAGCTAGTGTTGATATGAAAGAGGTCCTGTGATTGTTGACTGAAGCTACTAGCTAGTGTTGATATGAAAGAGGTCCTGTGGTTGTTGACTGAAGCTACTAGCGAGTGTTGATATGAAAGAGGTCCTGTGGTTGTTGACTGAAGCTACTAGCGAGTGTTGGTATGAAAGAGGTCCTGTGATTGTTGACTGAAGCTACTAGCGAGTGTTGGTATGAAAGAGGTCCTGTGATTGTTGACTGAAGCTACTAGCGAGTGTTGATATGAAAGAGGTCCTGTGATTGTTGACTGAAGCTACTAGCGAGTGTTGGTATGAAAGAGGTCCTGTGATTGTTGACTGAAGCTACTAGCGAGTGTTGGCGCTAGAGCGAGAGAGGTCTAGTGAGAGTGTTGGTGGAGCACACAGCTTTACAAAGCATTGATTTTTATAATGGAAAGAGAAAGAACCACAATTGACTTATTTCTATTTTCACATGTTCATACGTCAAGTCTGTAGTTGTCACTGTTGATAGATATAATAATACCCATAGAACAACAATAACAATCTTGTAAAACTATTTAAATTGAAAAACGACACCTGGGTAGCTCAGTGGTCAGAGCATTGACGTACTAAACAAAAGGCCCCGGGTTCGAGTCACTGGGACGGGGTCAACTCAGCCTCGTGAGAATAAATGGGGAGCTATTTGAATAAAGCAGTAGCAGCTCTGGTCTTGAAAACTGAGATTAACGTCCCGAGGGTTCGTCGTGCTAACCACATGACACCCTCTATCCGCAAATGTTGGCACTATCTTCGCCTACAGCCACTCGCTCACGGACTGCCTCCATGGAGTTTTTTTTTGTTCTTCTAAAAGTACGTTCGTATAAAAAGTGGAATGTAGTCTGTATTTCATCTTAATGATGTGTACAGTTTGTATGTTCTTTATAATTAACATAATATTTGCGTTGAACAACAATCCAATAGTTATAAACGTTAAGTTCTACTTGAGAGACATTTTTAAAACCATGAAAGGATACTACAATATGTACACTTTGTTTACCTTGAAAGGCAGTTGAGTCGTTCCTTGACGAATTACACTAGGATTCTATTCTACACAATAGTATAATCAGTCAGGGTAAGACGCCATTCTCTCTCTCTCTTTCTACCATAACAAGTTCAGTCAGTGAATCAGTTCGTTCAATCCGCTGACCTTTTATGTCATCTCTAGTATGATTTTGAGAGAAAGAAACTTTTAAGGGGGTTGGGGGGAAGAGTTTATTTTTTGGTCAACATTGATATCATTTACTATAATTATTGTTATTCTATCAAGAGAGACAGATGGAGACCAGATGACTTAACATATTACTGTATTAAAAGATTTAGGTTAAGTTTGTAACTGTAACATAAGGATTTTCCTACCAAAATACTTTTTTTTTGCACTGCGTCTCATGCCGGGATCACGATCTACTTAACGTTAACTTAACGTAACGTTCACTTAAAGTTAACTTAATGCAGGAATCACGATCAACTTAACGTTAACTTGAAGTAACGATCACTTAAAGTTAACTTAACTTAAGAAAGCAGATGTGCTATCACGTTTCACGTAACTTAACGTATCAACTCGAACCAAACATCTTCATTCAAGAGTATGATCTGTGATTTGAACTAGTTGTAAAGTGATGATCTGTGAATGTTTACAGTTTTCAATCGATATAATGAATATCTATTACTAAACTTTTGTTATAAACTTAGTTTTCCTATTTTAGTTTAATTATTTTGTTTCAATGTCTGATCACTGGAACATAAGCTAAAGAGTAGACCTTGATCTTAAAACCTACAAATGAATTACTAAATAACCCTGTTGACGTAACTCGCATGATGATTGGCTGGCTAGATCACGTGATACCCAGGACATCTCTCACGTTAAGTTAACGGCATCGTGATCGCTTCCATTTAAACACATGAGGAGATCCTTTACGTTAAGTTGAGCGCGATCCTGGCATTACTACCCATCTGGGTTACACGCCTATGTGCTAATTACACCAATGGTTTTAGGGAAAATAAGGTTATATCAATAGGAAGTGTACCCACATTTACGTGGAGAGAGAGTGGAGAACCATTTGAAAAAAGAAAAGAAAAAACACCCTCAGGACATCCTACTGAGATTCGAACCTCGATCTCCCCGTCATCGGCAGTCTAGTCTACTGCGAGAGTAGCGCGTCAGACCACGCAGCCACCGAAGCAAGTCTTGATGATTTATTTAAAATTTAAGACAGTAGTTTCTATTTTTAAAACAAGATATTAGCTATTGGTTTAATCAATCTTTAACAAGGAGCTGGAAGGGGTTCGTCCATTAGGAGGAAAGGGAAGACTAGGGAAACAACTTACTTGAAATAAGTCTCCTTCTTCGAACGTGACAATTAAACTCTCTCTCCCCGTGGTCGTTGAAATACCCACCAAAGAATCTTCAGATTTCGAACTGCGACGAGAAGAAGTCACTGTCGTCTTCAAGCCAGAACCTTTATCGCCCGCTGTCCTGTCAACACTTTTGGTCACACTTTTATTGACAAACACGCTCGGTTCGGAACTACATTTCTCCAGTTTCACGTTTAACACGGGCGAACGTAAAACAGCAACGTCGGAAGACATTTTCGTCGGACACTTGCGAACGTTATTGACCGACAGAACGTGGTGAGCCGCGCTAACCTCGCTGTTATTGACCCTTGAAGAACTGGGTGACGTTGGGGTTGACCTAGTAGAGGACTGGCGAGTTTTTGACGCCTCACTTTCCGTCGGTTCTTGGAAGAGGGCTGATTTTTTAAATGAAAATTTGGCTCGGTACACTGCGTGCATTATTGAACCTAAGATTTGAGTTATGTAAACAAACAAACAAAGGACGCGCTTCGTTCAGATCCAATTATTGAAGCTTTACGAGACAAAACGATCGTGTATGACCCACTGACGTCATCTTTCAGGGATTATCCAACACACAGTCATGCACCCATTCGGTTCACTGGCGGAACAAAATCGATCCCCCCCTTACTCTCTCTCTCTCTCACAACACTCCCTTCACATTGAGGTTAGAACATTAACCCCTCCCTCGCATTTGGCGTCACCGACACATCTGTGATCTGACGCTACTAAAAAAAACTCGAATGCTTCAATGAAAAATAGAGCAGGACATACAGAAAAGATTTAAAAAAAAACTTCCCCGTTTTTGATACTCCCACCAAGAAAACAATGCACTTCTTTACCAAACCTCTTTTCCCCCCCCTCATAGTGAAGTACGCTTACACTGCGATCTAGCGGTTACTTGCAAAACTCAATGAACAAGATCTGTGCAGACGAGATAGGTCGATTTATAACCAGTCAACTGTCGAGAACTTCGGGCGGTTTTGCAAGCTATCTCGTGGCAATAATTGATCTCTATGGTGTATTAAAGAGATCACTGTATTTGATTGCAAGATAGTTTAAATTCTACCGCAAGAATACGCTAGCGTTACAATATATTTTTAATAAACATTTTATATTTCTCTATAATTAAAAAATAAAATGTTTTTAAATTGTGTCGCCGTTTTTCAGTTATGTTTCATTTAATGTTCCGTGTTATTTTGGAATAGTGTGGATAAAAGATACTAACTTGATCGAGCAACTATTCCTGAGATCTCTTTCCAAGTGCTGTCCTTCACAAGTTGGTCCCGGTACCCTGGCGAAGATTTGTCAAAAATTGAGGGGTGATTTGCCCCCTCTTTAATTAAATTTTCGTCTACTTCTATGAACAAATCTCGGACCATTTTCAAAACCAGCCCAATCAAACACAAAACTAAAACACACGGCTGCTCGTTGGTGCGTCTTGGAAGTGTGGACTGACAGCTCACAGCTGACGGCCTTGAAAATAAAAATTACCAGACCAAATTATGTATCCCTACGCCGATCCATATGATCTGCAAAAACATGAGTTCAGCAGCTGTCACTTCTGACAGTCAACATTTAGGTTTATATCTAAATGTTGAATGTCAGAAGTCAGCTGTGAGCTGTCAGTCAGCACCAAAGAAGCCACGGGGCTACTGTAGACAGAGTGTACATGAAATATAAACTACATTTAAGCGCGGCAATAAACTTTCTTGCTCCTAATGCCATTGAGTAAATTTTGAAAAGTTAATTTTATTCAATGTTGAATAAATATAAATATTCTGAGCTCTTAATAAAGTAGTGGAAAAAAGTTAAATAAATATACAGTAGTAGTAGAAGTAGGTATGTGTTTATTTTATTGTAAATTGACAGTTTTAATACACTAATTACACTAAGTTCATGGTTACGTGTTTTTAAAAACGCGCTTCAACACTCGAACAGAAGTTTCATGTTATGTAGTTGGCGACAGTGACACACGTGATCTTTGTTTACTGTTTACGTAATCCTATCCCCCTCTTATCTGAATTTTATGTTTGTTTTTAAGAGATGTGTAGATTGTGTACTATCTTTTTGACCTTGAAATTACGTTTTGCGCCATATTTTCGTGAAATTAATGAGAATGTCTTTGTATTGTGCATGTTTAAAGGGTGCTAGACTTATTGGTTCACCATATAAGTTTCACAAAAAAAGAATTCCTACTGTCAGCTTGACATCAGTAGGTCGTAATAATAAAAAAGTTTTCTAGTACAAATCTCATTAATATTCATACTTAATAATCTATGAATATTTATATTGTTGGGCGTATAAATTTCACATGCTAAGTCATTGAAAGATGCCTGGATATATATTTGTTAAAATCTCTTGTTCATATTACTCATTACATTATTACCGATAGTTTTGTTTGTTGATTGTGCCCTTAATGCACGCACCATAATGTGAATAATTCACTCATAAAAGCTTCTTTTTTTTTCAGGCTTTTCACATTTCTGCCAAAAACATGACAAAAGCTAGAAAGTTTGTTTTAGCGAAACGCTTTGTTGGGGAACCGAAGGAAAGCGACCTCAAGTTGGTCGAAGAGGAACTTCCTCCTCTACGAGACAAAGGTACGTCTTGATGTTGCCTCAAGATGGCGGACTAGGGCCGACAGGGGCACACATTTTTAGAACACATATTTTATAATTTTTTATGTAAATTTTTAAATCTGTATAGCTCACCTTTTATATTTAAAATTAACTACATTTTAACCTAAGTACGTAATTTATCTAGGTAGACCTGTTGTAATGCACAAGAAAGACATTGCTTAAAATTGTTATGAAATCATAAAACACCTAGAACCTGCTTCGGTGGCCGCATGGTCTAAGGCGTCACACTCACAATAGACTAGACTGCCGATGACCAGCAGATTGGGGTTCAAATTCCAGTTTGGTATATGGAGAACAGGGTTTTCCTAAATGGTTTCCCTTCCTCCACACAAATGCAGGTGAATTTCCTCTGAATTCAACCTTTCTAATCACTACTCTATTATAATGATTATTGTATTGCATAGGATTCAAACCAGTACCTAATGAGATGCGGCGATAAAATAAATAAAAATAACATAACCTTCCCTGACAGTGTAACAATTTATTTTGTTTCTTCAGAGATTCTTGTCGAGGCGGAATGGCTAAGTGTGGATCCTTACATGAAGTAAGTCAGCAAGGAGAGTAAGTTTAAAAACACAAAACTAAGTAAACATACTTCAATAGGTTGATGGGAAATAAGTCTCTTATGTTGGTTTGAGTATGTTGAGAGGATGAGTGTGGATCGAGCGAATATATGAAGGTAGAGTGTGTGGATCAAAAGGAAGTGGTAGACCATGTAAGACGTGGCCAAATGTTGCAGATGAATGTGTGAAAAAAAAGAAACATCAATAGTTTTAAGAGTCAAAGAGCCTGTATGTTGTTGAAATGAAGGAAGTATGCAAGGATAAGGAAGTGTGGAGAAAGTTAGTGAGGATGGATTAAGTACGGAGTTGTTTGTTGAGTTAAATCTACAGTTTCTTGCCTATCCTGTAAGGGAGCGGTGTGGTTAGATATTTATGCATGTTAAATACCTCAATATCGTTTACTGGTAAGTTAATTTGAATTTTATAAGTATTATGATTCTATTGCATCCATAAAACTTGATTTGATAATAAAATTAAGTGTGTCGAGGTGTGTGGTAGTCGTGAGTGATGAATTTACAGATCCATAGGTCTCTGGTTCAATCCTTGGCACTTGCAGTGGGTCTGTGCCGGGCTCAACTAAGCCTCGCTAGCACAAATGAGGAGCTACTTGAATAAAGAGGTAGCTGCTCTGGTCTAGGAAACTGAGATTAGTGACCGAAGGGTTTTGTTGTGCTGACCACATGACACCCTCTATTCTCTTCGCGACCACCAATTGCGAGACTTAATGCCATGGAGTTTATTTTAGTACAAAATTAATTTCATAAGTATAAATTTGTACATAAGAATCTAAAAAAACTGTTGCTTTTTTTAAACTTGTTTTAACTTGCCGAGTAATAACTCATCGTTCATCCTATGTTAAATGAGATACACCGGGCATATCCGTGTCTTAAAATTTCGATATGCAACTGTGTATTATAAGAAATACAGTGTAATCACCTAACAAACAACTCATAGTGAAAACGACAGTTTACATTTACTTATAAATGAGACTTTGTTTTGTTTCAGGCCTTATTCCGCTTGGCTGCCTGTCGGCACAACAATGCTGGGCGGACAAGTGGCTCGGTGAGTCGTAGGGTTGCTTCCACCAGAAACAGAACATTTAGGGTTCATGCACCACAAGTCAACAAAAATTTAACCTGCTATAACATCACAAAATTTTCTGAATTTTGACCCAAACAAGTTTCGAACTCGAGCGAGTTTAAGGTGATTTATTGGTTGGCATATGAAGCACGTACAATGCTGATGTTGCCAAAGTTTTTAAAACTGTGCTTCAGTGAATTTTTCTATATTTGAGCCGAGATAATTATGGGTGGTTTAATAAATTTGATGACACCTTTAAAAATAATAGCTTATTCAATATAATTATTTTAATATTTTAACCATAGGTAAGTTTTCATAGGATGAGCCTTTTAGATAATACATACATGTTTAGTACTTACCTTAATGTACGAATGTTATAATGAATGAATTATTAGAAAGAATGTTAACCTTTCTTTACAATTTGTATTTTATATTATTCTACTATATTTATATTTCCTCCTATGTATATAATAATCTTGTCCAAAATTTGGATTCTGATTTTAAGATAAATATTTGTAATCGTAAAGTAGTGGATCTTACCCGACTCTAATGTGATTGAACATATATCTAGGAATGTTATTAATAAAATACAAACCATACGACAGTGTTATAGAAAGCTGTAACCCGGACATTAAGGTGGGTGATCGGCTGATGGGGTATTTCGGTTGGCGGGACAAGACGGTGGTCGACATGAGACAGTCGAACAACCTGCCCATGCCAGAGAAACCTTATGTCCTGCCCGACTTTGAAGGTTTGCCGGCCTCTCTGGGTGTCGGGGTCTTGGGGATGCCGGGGTGAGACGATACATCAACATTCACGATCATCCTGGAACCAAAGATTATTCCCTTTATTTTCAAAAATAATCAATAATAGAGCTGATTAATATGTTTGTTTACAAAGGTTTGTAGGGAAAAGGAGGTAAGATTACTAGTTTTTGAGTCAAAATAAATAGTAAGCCCTATATATTCTTCCAGTGTATGTGTGTATATCAGTCACA
>CABFVZ010000139.1:115466-159002 GCA_902151445.1 Timema monikensis
TTAATTCAGCACTGTTAAAGGGGAAACCCACATTTCATCAATGATACATTTTTTTGGCCATACCAGGAATCGAACTCAGGACCTTTAACTCAGTAGACACACTGCCAATTGAGTTAAGGTGTTGGACTATTAAAGTATAAACGTTCAGTTAAATTTAGGGTGTTAGGAATGAGAAAGGTTGAATTTAGAGGAAGAATACCCACATTTGCATGGGGAGAGAGCAAGATGAGGACAAACCACCCTCAGTAATCCGACCGGGATTCTAACCCCGATCTTCCTGTCATCGGCAGACTAGTTTATTGCGAGAATGTATGACGTCTTCGAGAATTCGACCATCGAGGTGGATTAGCAAGAACTATTGAGATGACTAAACATATCTACTGAACCAATATTTGATTTAAAAACTGCAAATATACCGACCCTAACTTAAGTTCCCTTCTCTTCCCTCATCAACGCGAGAACTCTTAGCGACCTTTCTATTTGTGTCACATCCCAGGAACACGGCGTATTTTGGTTTCCTGGAAATTTGCCGACCGCAACCTGGAGAAGTGGTTGTAGTCAGTGGGGCAGCCGGGGCAGTGGGCAGTCTGGTGGGGCAGATAGCCAAGTTAAAAGGTGAGTGTTGATATTAATAATCTCGGCACACTTTGAATGTTAGCCCGAACATCTGATTAGAGTTGACTCTAAACCAATCACCTTTAAAGGGTTTCTAAGCACTCCAGACTAGTGCCTCGGTGCTCTCGACCACGGCAGGACCTTGTCCGGTAACTCCACTTGTAGTCCATCGAGTCAACAAGGTAAAAAGACTTGAATACTACAAAATATACATGGTTTTTAATTTAGCAAGTTACTGCAACTGATTTCAGGGTGTAAGGTAATTGGCTTTGCCGGTACCGATGATAAAGTCCGGTGGCTAAAAGAAGAACTGAATTTTGACGAAGCTTTCAACTACAAGACAGAGAACCCAACTTTGGTATTGAAGCAAGCAGCGCCAGAAGGGGTTGACTGTTATTTCGATAATGTAATTCTAATTTCACTATTTATCTTTAGTGATCTTATCCGTTAACAAAGAAAGAAACATGCCGCCAAACAGCTGTCTTGGGGTAAGGTGCTTCACCTCAAGAGCCAAGTTTTGTGGGTTCAAACCCAGTCGGGGTCGACACAGATTTCTTGAGCGATAAAAATTCATAGCACAACTTCCTCCAGAGGAGTAAAGCCGTCAGTTACATGTTGATCGTGGCATGGAAAGTATGTGATAGTACCTTTCTCGGCAAAATTGGTACCTCTTTTCGCTCTCGCTCATAGAAATTCTCAAATGCTGATATAATGAGTCAGTTAAAAAAGTGATATTAAATAAATAACAAATTAAAAAAAAAATAGATGGATGTAGAATGCCTACACACCTACCAGAGCAATGTATGCCTCAAGGCCCGATGCACTCTGAAAATAGTGTGTTAGGGACGAACTGTACTCATACTCGCATGGAAGGAGAGTGGAAAACAATTGAGGAAAAACCCGCCTGAACCCTGATATTCTCGTGACTCCTTCCATTCAACTACACAAGTGGGTTCATAAATTAATAAAACAAACAATTTGGCCCTCGGATCGTTGTGAGCTAGTCGAACAGGAAGAGGAGGGTGAAAGGTGACTCGTCATGTTGCAGGCGGGTGGTGAGCTCAGCAGTGCAATCCTCAACAGAATGAACCAAGGAGGAAGGATCGCGGTGTGTGGGTCGACTTCATCATACAACGCCGTGAACAAGCTGCCGTTAGGTCAGTTCCTTTGTAAATAACAAACTGCCAGGTCGGTTCTCCACCAACACAAATATTCTTCAGAGTTGAACTTGTCAATATTTAGTCAAATACGAGCATATCATTTAAAACTTAAAAAAACTAAAATGAAAATTAAATTCACACATTAAATCAAATATAACATTAGTGCCTGTTAAATTGTGAAAACGCGGGGAATTTCACAACAAAACAAAACGAATCTGGAACATTACCTTACATGTTTTAAATAATAGACCTTTCCCACGAAAGGATAGCGAGCAGAAAAACTGATCAAGGCGATTCACTGAACTCTACTCCCCCCCAATCTCTATTTTTTTCATTTCTAAAAATTGATGGCATAACTTCACTGTAGTCAATTTTATGACAAACGAAATTTCATTCTTTATGTTACTCTCTAAAGCAGCATTGTTAAACCTGTCTTCCCCTACCTATGGGCCAGTGGGTGGGTGTGCCACAGTATTTTGGGGGAGGATCATAAAGAAGAGAGAGAACATTTTGAGGAGTAATAATACATATTATCAACTGCTTCCAGCCTGTGGCCAGGTCAGTTTAGTAAAATGCCTCCATCTCCCTCTATCCTTCCATCATTCTTCTCCTCTCACTCGCACACTTATTATCTGCTCCTCCCTTCTCTTTCTTGGCTTTCCTTGAGGTCTTTTTCATACATACTTCATCTACCTCATTGTATTCTTTCAACAATTAAAAAAAACAAAAAAAAAATACAACTATTAGCATTTTAGCTGTTGAATTTTTAAACACAATCTTAATACTCTTTTTCCTTAATAATAAAACCTCTCCTTAAAAAAAAAACCAATGGCGTGCCTCGACAGTTTTGTTCGGTGTGCCGGGAGTTGAAAAAGGTTTAAAATCACTGGTCTAAAGTGGCCGGAAAAAAAAAACCAGGGAATTTTGTATTAAGAAAATAATGGCAACCCTGTGATAGTTTTAGTGTAAAGGATTTGTGTCTTAAGGTCTTTTTAAATAAAGAGAAGAAGTTTTGACAAAATTCCAGGACACTCTTGACAGATATTCAAGATCTGTTGATATTATCATGTGCAGAAAACTATACTCTATGTTGCTACTCGAGAAATATTTGATATATTTTGACCAAAAAATGTTAGTTCTATAAAAACTGTAAAAATACTTGCGCTCCCTTTGGCCGCACCTTAATGCTCTCGGCTGTTTCTGAGATCGTTATATGGTTCTAGCGCCGGTGGTCCAGCCAGCATTGATCTCCAAGGAGTTGAAGATGGAAGGTTTCACCGTAAAGCGATGGAACGATCGCTGGCAGGAAGGGATCAAACAAAACATAAAGTGGATTAAAGAGGTCAGTTTATGATTTGAACTCCTACTGTGCACAAGGAATGTATCCGACACCTTAGCTCAGTCAGTAGTGTTTCTCTCTACGGAGCTAAGGGTCCCGGGTCGGATTCCGGGCATGGTCGAAAATGTATCATTGATGAAATGTGGGTTTCCTCTTTCACAGTGACGAATTAACGGCTGGGGTCTGGTTGTTGTGCCAGTCCTAGTCTTTAAGTTAGATTATAGAGCATATGAAGCTACGACAGGCCTAGCAAGCCGATAGTGGAAAATATCTGGCTTGAATAAAAAACTGACCCAGGCTGGAAACAATAATGGATGTAAAGTAAATTCAAGGGCTTGTATTTTGAAGTTGCTGGCTACTTCTCAATACATGATGGTGGTTATTTTAGAGTTGAGTTATAAGCCGAGGAAACAAGATTAACATTTTTTTTTTTTCCTTCCATTATTTGAGGTAGACCTATTTGAAGTACACTTTATGAACCAACTGTTTGTCAGCACACAACTTTTAACCAACTTAAATTTAGAACCAACCTCGCTGTTAATTCATTGTTGTGAAAGGGGAATTCCACATTTCACCAATCATACATTTTTAGGTCATGCCGGGAATTGAACCTGGGACTCTAAGCTCTGTAAGCAGACTTGCTTCCCCTCTTAGCTAAGGTGTTGATCAAGGTGAAACATTTTGGTTTTGGAGGTAGTTGATTGTCGAAATCGCACAACAAACTGACAAATTAATTCAATTTGATCTGCAGACCCACACAGAACAAACTCGAGGGTTACAAGTGACTTGTGGGTTGGACTTGTCTTGTGGGTTGGACATGTCTTGTGGGTTGGACTTGTCTTGTGGGTTGGACATGTCTTGTCTAAGGAGTTTCTTGTGATGAAGAAGTTGAGTTTGAAATCTCGGCTGGGTGCGTTGGGGATCTCTGACATAATGCAAGTGCATTTTATCTAAGTTGCACTACCACTTTCTTACCCCTTAGAATATTGTCGTAAATAACCTTGGTATTGAAAGTGATAGCAAATAAATGTATGATTGTGTTGGTTTTTCAGGGTAAGCTGAAGTATCGTGAGACAGTGACTGAAGGGTTCGAGAACATGCCCAAAGCTTTCATCGGGATGCTTCGCGGAGAGAACACGGGCAAAGCGGTGGTAAAGTCGAAACTATGAAAACATCCAGTCACTTCTACCGTCATGACTGAATATGTACAATCCGCTTAGCCTGAAAGATATCAGTTTTACCTTGACGGATTACACTATGGCTCATCTACTCCATAGTGTAACCGAGTAAGGTAAGCTTGCTCACTGAGTAAAACAGAATTTACAATACTGAAGAGAACTGGAGGCTTGTGTTGCACATATGTCCCCTGGTTCAATCCTTTCCAATATAACCAGACCCCATACATACGAGGTGTGTTCTGCACTTTCGACCTATTTCGTCATGTTTACACGCGCTTCTGCGATCACGCTGTATAAGTACTCAGCTAATACTCAGATTTCAAGTGCTGAGCCAGCCTTAAATAGATACTCGAGCTTGGCCTGGAAATAGTTATGTAATTTTGAGCTCGTCGGAAAAGGTTCTTTATTTTCCCTGGCATGATGTGTTTACTCTTCTCTCTGCTTGTGTGGGTTTGAAGAAGGACCTCACAGAGAGGGTGTTACGCAGCAGAAATGGCAAGGTCAACAACTGACTAAACTGGTTTTGTTGATGAGAGGAAGAAAATTTAGAACAAATAGCTTAATGCAAGTTGGTTTGCTGGGTTGATTATCTTAATGCCAGGGGTTAGCTTAATGCAAAAGGGAGACAAGTACACCTTAATACAATATTGTACTATCTTAAAAATCATTTATGTTCAAATTTCTCTGTCCAGTTAGAGGCTGCACTTTAAATAGAAACAAAATAATGGGGTTATTTATTAAAAAAATAAATTACTAAAGATTCACATCCAATGCTTTTTTTTTTAACTTTCCTTAGGGACATTATTTGAAGCAAAGTCAAATTTAACATAACTATGCATATTTATATAACTTTTACACACTAACTATTATATAAAAGTGTTTTATTGCTAAAAATTTACAAATTTTGTCAAAAATTGTTAAATTTTGTTACTATAATGTGTTATTCGATTACTATAAAATGTTTGCCATGTATATAACAACATAAAATGAAAAAGATTGTTCATATAATATATGTATTTTATGGATGTCAGTATTTTCATTGGTGAAATTTTATAATTATTGTCAAAGACAGATTTTGTTCAACTATTGAATACAGCAATTTCATTGGTTTATTTAACCCATCCCGTTTGAAATGGTTGTGATCTGTGGAGCTTAATTTCATCCACATTTGCAGTAATTAATCTTCAATAAAGCAAGTATTTATAAGGAAATGAGTGGTTGATTTTGTTGGATTAACGTTTATCAATAAATAGTCCAAACTCCATTATTTCCTTGTTTGGATACGACAAAAGAGTCCTTCCAGTATGGAGAAAATATTAGAATACATTTAAAGGTTTATTTAACAACAAAGAAAAATGAGTGACCCAAACAGCTGGAGTAAATAGCAGGTAGTTCAATAAAAGAAGTGTTTTCATGGTTAACCTGTTATCGATGTTAACAAAATGTTTATGACTTAGACGATACCAGAGCTCAGTTTGGTAACGCTTTCCCTGACTAGACTAGACAGTACAGTTACGACCAACGAGCCAAGAATCTGTGCGCTGATTTCAAAACGGCATCCCTTCTCATGTTAGATTTAATTCTAAACAAGTATAACTTCGTGGTTAATGGATTTTAAGTTCTTGTAAATTAGAATGGACAGCAATTACTAGCTAGAAATAGATGACAGTAAGTAGATACTTAAAAACTGTTTAGTTATGGATAAAAGAGATTACTATATGATATATGCCTATTTAATATTGCATACATACATCATGTTTTCTGTAGGTTATTTTTGGGAAGATATGTTTAGCTTGATATGTTGTGTAAATATTAGGATTAATCAAAATAAACACCAATCTAACTAAGAATAAAATTAAATAGCTCATTTTACATTGATTTGCAGTACACATAGTAAGATTACGTAAATTCACTTACCAGCTATTAGATCTACTCCACCCAAACCACCATTTTTGTTTAAGAAAAGCATCTTAAAATCGGTTTCCCACTTCAACTTGATCAGAACCACTTGGTTGTAAACGTTTCATACCAAGACGTAACCAACTCAATCGCAAAAACTCGTCTAAAGATTGGTTAGGTCAGGGATTCCTAAACTGTGCATCGTGACGCCCTGGGATGTTGCCGGTCTTGATCCAGGGTGTTGCGGCTAAAAGTAAATGCAACATGAAAATTTTCAATACACGTACTCGTACATATTTTACAGAATGGAATAAACAATAAGAAAACACATGTTTTACCATTATGAACAAACTGTACACACGAGATTATGTAAAACAAAAATGTGTATACTTTAATTCCTTCTTATTCAGTTCTGTAATTTTCTTCTAGTTTTATATTTTTACATTTCAAAGAATACGAGCTAGTAATGTAGATGACAATTTTCTTTAAAAAAAAAAAAAAAAAAAANAAAAAAGCCACCAAAATCGAATTTGACCAATTGTACCGAGGGTGGTTTTGCCTAAATGGTTTTCCACTCACCACGCAAATGAAGGTATTTTTCAGCTATTTACCTAACCTTCCTCATTCCTAGCACATTAGCTTAGTTTATGCCGATAACCCAAACGGGTAGTAAGACGCGGTGATAATATTATATATATATACACACACACACACACACAAGTCCCTAGTTGTGTTATTAACTATCCCAAAACATTTTAAACTAACGAATTTACTAAAGTCTATAATGTGGTAAATAATTTAATACGTAAAGTCAAAAGAGTGTTCATTGATTGGATACGACCTGATTCACTCAAATGTTTATGACTTGTAGATTCCAACAGCAATGTTCAAACTTGACGATTCATTGCCAAGTTATAAACCAAAGACAAGCGGTCATTTCAGAAAGAGGCTGAAGATGGAAGTGTATTAGTCCAATTTTTATAAGAAGAACCTTTTAGAAAATACAAACTTTTTTTTGGGGCAATATTACTTAAAATAATATAACAAAAACAAACAAAACAAACTAATTTTCTATATGGTTTTGTTTCTTCATCCTTTCTTATTTATTTGAGGATTGCCTTGTATATTTATTTGATTAGTTGTATTGTGGAGTATCATAAAGTGCTTGTATATTGAAGCTGTTTGACTCTTGTTCATTCTCAATTACTGATAAATAAAAGTTTGGTAATCTTGTTTGTTTCCTTGTTTTTTTGAAAATATTGAGCAATGTTTTTAATATTCCTTAAAACACATTATATCTCCTTATACACAAAAACTTCTCTGTGGCACAACTTTTGTTCATTACGTCGGCTTGTTTTGAAAAAAAAAACTATTTAATTGCTCGAGTTCGACAAGGGGGTGTCCATAACTTTGTTGTAATTTATTCTATACTTATGAAATTTTCTCTTAAAATCTGGTAATAACTTGATAATAGCATTGAATAAAATACTTTTTATACACACACTTTGGTGTAAAATGCCTCAGATACATATAGGTTTGTCGACCTCAGGGGGTCTTGGGGTAAGGTGCTCGTTTCAAGAACTGATATTTCTGGGTTCTAACCCAGCCGAGGTTGACGGATTTTTCTTGAGCGATAAAAATCCATAGCACAACTTCCTTTATATGGAAAGTAAAGCTGTTGTTCCTGTGTAGTATTTTGTGGCTTGTAAAAGAATTCGAGGAAGATATGTGAAAATACTTTTCCTCACAAAATTGGTAGGCCATTTCTCTCTTGTACATAGAAATTATCGGTGTGCTTATTTATAATCAGTCGATTCAGAAAGTGCACGTTAAAAATCTCAAATAAATTAAAAATGAAATACATTTTCTGTAATTGTGTCTATAGTACTCCGTTAGAACTTGAATAAACTTTATAACTTTCTTGAGGATAGTCGTTAACAGACGTCTACAAAGAACCAATCACAGATAAGTAAATTAGCATCAATGTGTTAATCAAGATGAACTCATCAATGGTAGTAAATGAAACAGTAGACATTTTCTAAACCTATCGTATTTTCATACATCCATCTTTGATGAAGGTTCATAAGAAAACTTTAACAGGCCCATATATTATTTCTTTTCAATGAATGTGTTTGGACAGAGTGTCGACATGAACTTGACATGGTTATCAAGTATATTATAAGTTTTAGTTAACAATTCCTTAACCACAGACTGAATGTCGGTCTCGACTGATTCAGTTTGTTGGTGACTGATTGGTCGAATCCCAGTCGGGTGTATTGAAAGTATTTTTCATATAGTTTCCCACGCTCTCTTCACTACAATAAGGTTACATTTCCTCTTCGCTACACCATCGTCGTACCTATTACATTATAGTAACTTAATTAAAAGTGTAGGTATAGTACAAAAGCGCAGAAAATTAAAACATGAACAGGCTATGGAGTCAAAAGCAATTTTGGGTGGAATCAAGAGTCGGTAAAAATGTACCGACTTTGACTTCAAAATAAAAACTTATAATATTATAACAAAGTTTGGTAAATATATCATTTTTATTTTATACTTTTTTTTCCTATACAGACCAATATTTTTAATTTGGTTTGACAAATTTATTCAAATATAAATTCACACCGCCAAAGAATCTTCCCATGAAGTAATCTGTATTGGATCATTTTACTGTTTAGTAAATTTGTTATTACCTACTAATTAATATATTTTAAACATTTCTGATGAGAGTTGATGTCGGACAGTAGAAAAATAAAGGAGTCGAAGGATTGGCATACCAACCTCACAGCCCTACGACCGCAACACACTCCCGATGATTGGTGTGGTGCCACCGTTTTCACTGAGTCTACGAAACATTTGTTTTGACTTTTTCCCCTGTAAATTTATTTACCAGACCAGGTAAAATATAACTGAGGAATTCTCAATATACCTCCCCTCCCTCCTGTTTTCTCATAACTAGTGGAGGAGGTGTCCTTGCCGAGGAATAGAGAAGATAGCATTTCCTCTGTAAAACCTGAAGCTGTCTTCAAGGTTATAAGTGAGTGTCGCAAATGGCAAAACAAACTTCTACAGAAGAAAGGGATCCCAATATGATCTTTGGTAAGAATCTTTTTATTAAGTTTGAATCATATTTGTTGGATTTACTGAAATAAGATACTTTTGTTTTTACACATTATCTACTATAATAACTGAATTACGTGGTTCAATTTCAAACACCTTCAATGTCAACATAGTATGCTACTAATTATTTTCTATCGTCTTTTAATTATAGTATTGGTACCGTTAGTTTGTATAATATCTGTTTTCAAAGTAAAAAAATAGTATATGTATTTAATACAATGACAGTGATAGCGTGTTTGATCAAATGTTGGAAAAAATACCATAAAAATTGGATAAATATTAAAAGTGGTAGGTATAAAGAAAAATAGCTATATACATAAAACTAAAATGATTAAACTTTATGTTTACACATTACCTGTTTGTCGTGACAATAGCTTCATGATTCATGCAGACAAGTTTACATTCTTACAAATTGATGTTATTTAATATTTCCTCACCTTGTTCTGGCATAATATTGGCTAAATGTTTCATTTTCCAACTAGAATAATAAAGGAACATTTCATGCTATATCGAGGACTCATTTTATGAAACACTAAATTTGACGAACTTTAAATTTAAAAAAACACACTGAATATATGTAATCATTTTTTTTAATATAACAATGTATAAATTTGTTTTGATTTCAAACTAAACGCGGGCACAAGCTTCACTTCACTTTTAGTTATCAGTTATGAGACGAAAATCGTTTGTATAAAAAATAATACTCTATATTAGTTTTGCCACCTGGCGCAAACTTTTGAACTAAATGGGACCAGCTCCTGCCGCTCATTCATTTAAATATTAAAACTTTAACAAAAATTTGTTGATAAATATTTTTAAAAACTGCCCAATATCTTTTATTTAATAACAAATGTATTCAAATAAATTATGTTATTATTACCTAAATCAAAGTTTTGTGTAAAACTTGTTTTTTAAACTTTAATTAGTGACAAGAAATAAAGTTTTTAAGAATTTTCTTTAGTTAGATAATTTTATAAAACACAGTTAAAAATAAAGAGGAAAACTCCAGGTCCCGGCAACTTGAATATTTTGTTTATAATATTAGCCTCTATTTTCAAAAGAGTAATTCACTCTCTTAATAATGGCGGAACCAAACTTTTTTATATCATATCATAACTGTAATCCAGTCCAATACTAGAGTAGAGTTAGACCAAGCAACTACAGACTACTTTAAATCTTAATTTTAAAGAATATTTATTATTATTATTATTATTATTATTAAACTTATATGAAGTCCAAAATTTGCATTTGATCCTCTAATTTTTTATTTGTTTTAACTTCCAATTATTATTTTTTTGCGATCATAAATGTACTGTTTAGTGATTGCTTGAAAAAAGTTATGTTTGAAAAAACAGAAGTGAAAATAAATTGTGAAATATGTTAGCAATCAGTGGGCTCTAGAACTTCATTCATATTTATTTTCTGGAATTTTATACTCTAGCAATTTTTTTTAAATAACTTTTTTTGTAATTAATGCAAAAATAGTCAATTTTGTTTATTCAATTAAAGTTCCTTCAAATTATACATATGTAAGTATGTAATTCAAAATTCTAGGCTGAGCCTAATTCAAAAAGGGCACGCTTTTTATTATTATTCAATTTCAAACCTGCCAGACTCATTCCCTATATTTTCTGTCACCGCGACGTGAGCAACTAGGAAGATGACTTACTCCTGCAACGCGAAAACGTAATAGCAGGATGGGACAGAAGATAGAACTGTTTGTAACAGGTGGCACAAACACATTCTATTTCTCTCAAAGTTACTAAAATGTATAGATTAATGCCAATATAATCATTTATTTGTAATATATTCCTAGCATATGTTTAAAGTCTACATAAATATGAAAAAATACGTATACTATTTAATTTAGTCATATCTAAATTTAATTAAAATGATAAAAAATCTCCCTCCTCCATTATAAATATTATATCCAACCAGTGATCTTTATATTATACTGGATGGACATAAACATACACATTTACAAGGACCAAAGCGTGACACTCAAGTTTATCGTTTGCATCATTGGGTGTGTGGGGGGGGGGCCAAAAATTTACGGTTTATTTCAATGTTCTATGCGAAAACATGTATCTTATGAATAAAAGTGTTGTTGTTTTTTAAAAATGAAGTATTATACCACACTTGCCTGAAGAAACATTTATATTAAAGGATATACAATTCAGTTTTACAGGTAATACTGTACAAATACGAATAAAATCTTTAATATATTTAAATATGTAGTTATCATTAATGTTGTTTACAGTCTGCCAAGTCATACTTATATTTAAAGTTGGCTATTAGCTTGTGTATTAGTTTCAGAAAACATATTATATTGAAAGATCGATTAAAAGCCAAACGAGCTTGCTTCAAAAATCAACGTGTGTGTGTGTATATATATATAAAAAGCTTACATCAACTTATTTAAAGAAAAAACTCACCAGTTTCAAACTTTGTTATGATCTTCAAAGCTTTTACAAACATAATTATTTAATTTAACTAATCACACATTGTCTTATCTCATATATTCAATCAAATTAATTAACGATGTCAAAATATCACATTGCCTTGTATGGGCGTAAGAGAAAGAGATATCAAAAAGTTTTCTTCTCTCTTACACAATGGTATACAGATGAGAGCTCGAAAATTCCAGCCATAGATGACCATCCAGTTATTTTATAGAGATCAATGACTGTGACCAACTAATACCAACGTTTATGAGAGAACTGGGAAAGTAAATTTGAAGCTAATTGCATGTTTCCACGCATTAGTATTAAATAAGAAACTAAATTTATATTTACGTATTTGCATAATTCCCTTACGAATCAAAGATGTCCATTTACTTGCTCTAAGATCAGACATTTGGATTTTCAGTTGCAAGTTCAGTTCAAAATTATTACTGACAGTTTCCTGTCTGGTGGCACGTTCAAATATTATGTGCAGTAGAATATATATGGCTTAAAAAACCATATAAACAACCTAACTTCATTAATTTAATTTTATACCCTTTTCCTGATTTTATTTGGTATGTCCAACGCATGCGCACTAAATACAGCGCCTTCTATCGCTCACATCTCCAACTTGAAAAATTACTACATAGCACATTTACTTAATGACAGTATCCTGCCACAAAATTAGAATATAAGTTTTAAAACTATAAAGTTACCTTCTCTGGATTGTGAACATTAATGATTTATTTCGAAATATAAAACTATTATGAGTCTTGTCACATTTTATATAATTTAATTAAAACACTGTTATGGAGTTAAGACTAGTTTAATGGCAACCCTGGTTGATAGGTTTGGACTAGTGATGGGTCGAACCATAGAACAGGTCGAACCCGCTCACTCAAAAGAGTCGTTCATATGAGTCATATCATTCACCGCATGGCTGGCTGGCTCCCAATCCCCTCACAACCATAACTTGACGAGCCAGCGCTAACTAGTACTCAAAAGTAGTCAAAACTGTTGGCCTATTGGTCAATGCATCAGACGCGTGATATAGTGTGTAATGGCGGTGTGAACTACTCTTTCGCGAAGTCAGAGTCGTTCGTTCAATTTAAATGACCCGTTCACAAGCAACTCATCACTAGTTTAGACTTAGAAATGGGGAACCCCTGAAAATGAATGAATTATTTAAAGAGCAAGGTTTGCATTTAATAAAGTTACTTGTACGCTGGCCTAACGCCTTGTTCTTTAATTTATTAAAACACAATTATTGTTATCGTTAAGTTTTATTGTAGAGTTTTAATCGTCACTTTATTTAATTTGAAATATATTTGGTAAAAGTTTATTTTGAATTATTTCAAAGATAAATTTAAGAAACAGTTTGTTGGACAGGTACAGAGTTAGGTTAAATGAGAATTTAGCTAGGCCTAAAATATTTTTACTAAGGGGCTTAAGTCATTTTGCAGTTTATTTTAGATTTATTTTACTAAACAAACTATCTTTTAGCAATACGTCCCTAATTAAGCACTAATAATAATAATAATAATAATGAAAAACATGTTAAGTCATTTTTAGCGATTTATGATATCCTAGACCTTTGATCTTGCTCGCGTTTATGCCTACCGAACCAAGGGTTCCAGGTTCGATTCCTAGCAAGGCCCTTTGGGCTGGGCACCGTGCCCTTAAAGTTTGGTTATAAGTAACGTGTTTAAATAATATTGGTTTTAAAATGGCACATTAAATGCTCCAAATAAAAATAATTTTAAAAACCAGCTTCAGTGGCCACACATTCTAAGGCGCTATTCTTGTAATAGACTGCCGATGACAGGAAGATAGATGTTCAAATCCTGGTGGGGTATACTGGGGGTGGTTCTAGCAAAATAGTTTAGCACTTTACCTCCATGCAAATGAGGGTACACATCATATATGTATAATCTTTCTAATCTCTAAAATCATTTGCAAAATTAGTGAACCTGAAGAGGTAATAAATAAGCTGCGGTGCTAAAAATAATTAAAATGTTGGTTTGAAAAAATAAATGTACTTCATCAATCTTACATGAATGAAAGTTAATCACCATTGGTGAAAAGATCAGGTCTTGAATATCCGGCCCAACACATGAGGAGGGTAGTTTTCCTGTTTTATTTTTACACTAAATGTGGGTGCACTCCTTCAAAACCAGCCTTCTCAATCCCTCAACTCTTAGATTAAGTTTTAAAAGAGTATATTTGGCTTTGAGCTGGACAGTCTTTTTTTTTCCGAACATTAAAATGGCTTCCTAAATATTAAAGACAATTACCTGGCTTTTGAATTATTTTAGAAAAAAATGAATCACCTTCATTTTGATCCAGATTTTCTTTGACTAATTTAGAAGGGCAGGGGAATCTCCACTGCAAGTTACAACTGCCCAATGTCGATGTCTACTCTGAAATGTATCCACACAGTGAGAAAACTGGAAAAGATACAGTTTAGTTATAAAATTCCCTTTAGCAACAAAATTTAAATTCTTTGCCTCTTTTTTTATTTTTATTTTGGAAATACGGCAACAATCCTAAGTACAGATGTGGTCTTATTTCCTCGGTAGCCGAGTATGGCAGATGACGCCGCAGTGTGTCGCAACACGGAGCCTGACTGCGCTGCAGACCTCAAGAGATCGTTTGAATGTCCGATCTGTCTGGTCTTTATGAATGCGCACATTTACCAGTGCAGAAATGGACACAGCCTGTGCGGCCCATGTCGGGACAAAGTGGCCGATTGTCCAACGTGCCAGGAAAAGTACATCAATGTAAGAAATTATTTGGCCGAGCAAATTTCCACCGCCTTCAACAGGTAAATAATACTTCTGAATAAGGGCCAAAATTTAAGTTAACAGAGTATGGAGGTAGAATATTTATACATATATAAATTTAATAGTTTATAACTAAAATTTGAGGATAGGATTCTCAACAGTTTTAAGCTAATCTGAGATTCGATCAAATATATTTGTGATTTTAAATGAATACCTACTTATTTCTTCAAATTTTGAAATGTATTTTGTTGAGCTGCAATAATACTGCTTATTCTACTTAATTGGAGAAACAGGAATTAGTGACCTTTTTAGACCACAAAATTACTTCGTTAAACGGCGGTTGAACATTATATAATGCATAAATAGGCATAATGCACTCACAAACAACATTAAACTTTAACTAGATGGCGAACATTAACCTTGTCTTTGGTATCACGGTAAAAACAATTAGGCATCTAGCGCATGGCATCCTGGGTAGTGGGTGGCGTGACTTCCGGCGTGTTCGAGTTGTTATGATGCATGCAGAATTCAAACAAAAATATTTTCGTGATTTTAAGACCAAAATATTGAAAATTTGTTATTTTCAAACTTTCGTGACATTTTTTTTGTAATTAGTAACTTTTTGGTGAATTTTGTGACCCACCCTGTCCAACATGGCTTTACAACAAATTAGAAAATCCTCTAGGGCACAGACAATTAAACACTTTAAAGTATTTATGAGATTATAGTGAATGCATTATAACAAAAAAATGTTATTGATACTTACTCTGTGGAATTGTAACTTGAAAATTAACTGCCGCATTACGCCACTTAACCCTATTTTGAGATAGTTCTATCCAGGTCTATTCTAATGTTATCTTCCCATTTGCGTCTAGGTCATCCCAATGGTATCTTCCCATTGGGTTTACCGGTCAATTACACTAACACAGTTCTAGATTTTTACATTTGCACTGCCGTAATCTGCAAAATTTAATCATCTTAATAATTTCTTGTGATGAGTATAGGGAATAAACTAACTCAATCATTATGTAGCCTCCTCCACTCTCCATTATTTTCAGGACTTGTAGATAAAATTATCCGGATTATAATCGACTCTACTCTAAACATTTGCTCGCACATATTGAGTACTTAGTATTGAAACATAGCGAGATTGTCCAGTGTTACAATGTTTGACACACTGCCAGAGACCACTTGGAGTTCCCCGCCACAAACATGCCAATGACTCTTAATTTAACTAACAACTGATTATCTATGTGCAGGTACTGGGAAAATAAAGAAGAGAAAACTGTAAATAATCAAATTAAAATATGTGAGAGTGAACAAAACGCTACTCTTACCAAAGAAGTGCCCTAAATGTTTAAAGGAAGGTTATTTTTTTACCATGCGACCTTCCCAAACTAACTGGAACTTTAAGATAAAGACACTGGAAAAAAAAAAAAAACAAGGCCATAGGCGACATTTGAACACACTTTTTCTCTTTGTTTAAAAAGTTTTTATGTTCATTTCACTTAGAAAATTAAACTAATCATATCCACTAAAGCAATATTTTACTTATTTTGGGCCAATTCAAGTTTTTTGTAATAAAAACTACCAAAATTCTAAACCTAACGTTCGCTCCCTTCCATTTCACCCTAACAATACTTTCTGGAAAACCAAGGCAAGGCATACTATACTTAATAAATATTTCCAAATGGTCTAAAGATAATCTTGTCATATCTTATCTAACCCTTCAATAGTAAACTAGGGGAGTTGTCCTTTGGTATAAAAATCGGTCCTCCATCTTGTGTTTGCTTTTGTCGATAGTTCTTTAATTAGCTCTAAAAGATTCAGGCATTCACACCGATAACTGAAAAATGTAAAATAACTGGAATAATTCAGAAATTTCTTCTACAGCACGATAGTTATATACAGCCAGGGAAACTCAACTTTAACCGTTTTGATGGCCCAAACCGTTACTCTCGCAAAAGACTAGAATGTCAATACAGAGGAGATCAGGGTTCAAATCTTGGTCCAGGAGTACAGAGTTTTCTTCTTCTTCCTTAATGGGGTACACTTTCTATGAATTCAACCTTCCTCGTCCCTAACACATTAGCATAAATAGTACATATGTTTTAAACTGAATAATGGGTAGTAAGATGGGGTGTTAAAAAAAACCATGTTATAGAAAACATTAGTTAAATGTGAAAATATAGGTTACTTTCATATTTTACTTTTATATTTTGACAAATGTTCATTTTAGTTATATATTCCCTAATCATGTTGTTTATAAGATCAAAGTAAGTAAATTAAATAGTAATCATTATAAGATACTTGTTTAACAATAATGTGGCCCAATGGTTAATAATTTTATAATAATGGAAATTGATAGAAAAAGGAAAAATATGAATGTCAAATTCAAAATGAAGTAACTTAGTGTTTGTGTAAAGTGTATTTCCTCTTCTTTTTTTGTTTGATAAAGGCAACAATACCAAAATATTTTCCCAGGTGGGCTTTCTTCATTTAATTCACACTTATTAGTTTATTTTATATTTTATTTCTATTAACTTTCATTATTATAAAAACCTTATAAGATACAGAAATAATACTGATTAAATGAAGCAGAACAAACTGTAAATATGAAAACAATATTGAGCTGGAAACAGACGGACGCAGATTAGAGAAGGCGCTATTATAGCGCCAGTGGTGGAGAAACAAGGCACTAGCGCGGGAAACCACAGTGGCCTGCTATTGTTGATACCTCACAGTCGAAAAACAATCCTCATTATACTGATTACATAGTAAAGACATATTATACTCATTGTAGAGTAAACCAGGATAAAACTTTAAAACAAAACATCATTTTAGAGATTATACTTTTTATTTGTTTTAGGTACTTAAATGATGCCAATTAAATTGTATTTACAGGACAGTTTATTACTTTTGAAACAAGAAACATTATCTTACTATTTACATGTATATATTAAAATGTATCTGTGTGTCAATAATATATTACACGAAATAAATCATGTTATGTGAGTTTTGATTCTGAATTAAACTGTCCACATAAAATCTTATTAATATCTATTTCACATTATCAGAACTTTATTTCATACCAAGCAATTATGTTTAATTGAGCGTAGTTCTTAATCTATTTCATAAAACCTATTATGAAGATATTTTTTATGTTATATACATTCAATTCATTACATAGTTTCTTAAATAATTGTAAAAATAAGAAATGTGCTTAAAATAAGATTTACTTGTAAATATTTTTAAAATTCTATTCATTTTGAGAGTCTATATAATCTTCAGTCAGTTCTGACCAACCAAGGTGCCTCATGTATAAAATGGAGGGCTTACACCCCTCAATATAAACCAGTATGATAGTCAAGTTGGACAGTTCTCCATTAGTGTTTAAAAATGAATCTCTGGTTTCACAATTTTAATGAAATTCATACAAAACCTCCCAAATTTCTATAAACCAATGAAACATTTTATCAGAGCAGTGTTTACTAAACTTTGCGCTGTAGGAGTACTGCGCACACAAGTCAACACGTTACCAGAAATGAGGGTTGTGGTGTTCAATCTGATCCCAGGGTTCGAGAAGGTGCAGAGAAGCCAAAGAACGCGTTCACCCCATTAGTAAGGAATTGTGATTGTTTAAGAATGAAATGAAAATATAATTTTATACTTAATAAACATGGCTTTTAGGGTCAAGGATGGGGGGTTTGAGGCATTTTCGCACATACTGCCCACTATTTCTCTTCTTTGTTTATAGATTAAATACATCATCAAACTCAAATTGTATTCCTACAATATAATAAAATAAAGTGTTTGAGATGTTTAGTTTGTAGAACTCTTATTCTCGCGTGATTTTGTGTTAGATTTTATAATATTTATTAAATGCTGATGTATATTTTTTAACATGCTGATACAATACATATCTACAGTTGAATTTAAAAACGAAGCAAGATCCATAAAAAAAAGTGTTTCTTTATGAATATAAAAAGGAAAAACAGTAGACTAAAAAGCTGTCCATTCCTTTATGGGTTACTAAAAAGCCATTAAATTATATTTAAGTAAAGTACATTTTTATAATTTTGACAAAATTTACTCTACATGAATTGTGTGGCCTTGTGAGTAATCCGTGAAGTGACTTTTATAAATAAGACATTTTTTATTTTAACGTTGAAACAAACAAACTCAAATAAAAACCTCTTTTCACTTTTTGAGGTACTTTGTTGTTATTAAATATTTGGATGAAGGCACAGGAAAGGTGAATTAAAAACATATAAAAGAGAATGAACACAATATGACTTTTGCAATGAAAAGAACGATAACGGTTGATTTCCTTCAAGAGGCAGCCATCGCCTCTTTATCCAGTGTCAGCAATGTTAATAATCGTAATACGAGAGAACCGAGATTGAGGAAATGATACCTCTGGCCTTGGTTAAAACCCCGCATACTGCTATTTTATTTAGTATTTATAATCTACCATCCTTAGTTATAAACAATGAGGCTAGTAATAAATTACTATGCATACTAAGATTATTTAATACAACATATAACACCGCAGAATCCAGCAGTGTCATTTGTGAACCCACGATTATAACCAATCACACAACTCCAGGGACACATCGTGTTATCTATGGTGATTATTCATTTATTAGTTAATTAATCATCATCATACAGTCCAAATAATGACATTGATACAATATTATCAGCAAGACTTTAATATAAAAGCTGCCTTTTGTGATTTTGTTGTTCATAAAAAAACAATTGGATTGAAAACTTAACCAATATTACAAATGATTGCAAAGCATTTTTATAATTTACTAAATACCGTTACGGCTATCCATTTTATTCCGATTTTCGTAGACACGTTACTAAATCTACTTTTAATGTATTCATAGGCCAAATCATGTTATCTGCAGCCGTCACTTTTGAGATATAATTTAATTTTTGTTGAGGTATTTAATGTGCACTTTCTGAATAGACTGATTAAATTAGCACATGGCTTCTAAAATCACTTAAATCTAGAACAAACACAACACTCAGACCCCGCACGTTAATTCACCACTGTGACAGGGTAAACCCGCATTTCACCAATAATAAATTTTCCGGCCATGCCAGGAAATGAACCCGGGATCCTTAGTTCATTAGACAGAAAAGCTACCGACTGAACTAAGGTGTCGCAATGATATGTTATCACTACATATAAATAATAATAATAATATGGTAAAATGTTACCAATGTTTACTGTAACAAGATAAGTTTGTATTTTATAAAGGACCCTTCTTATCAAAATTGGACTACAGTAGAATTTTGGTAGAAAGTGTCTTTTAGAAACAACAAACATATTTTGTTTATGGTCAACAATGATAACATTCCAGGATATTACTATTGTTATTTTAAAGGTATCAGCTGTAGATCACATGACTTGAAGTATTAATACATGAAAGTAGATCTAGTAGCTTTATAACAGTTAAAATCTGACGGTACTTGCAATTCACTATGTACAAGCGGGTAAAGTTGACTACACCCTGGTTTCACACACACCGAAAGTACAAATCCGACACAAGTAGTTGTCCCCTCCCTTGTCTTTAAGACAACGCAAGTTCTCGAGGTTCAATTTTTCAATTCAAAACATAGTTCAATTTATTATAAAAAATATTCTTGAAGCTGAATATTTTGTAATGTTTTATTATGAAAAATTATACTATGTATAAAGCATATTTATATAACTTTGGAAACCAACTAAAATTTTAAAAATGTTTTATATATTTCTACTCAAGATAAATCAACTTACTATTGCAACGCGTAAATATTGACCTCGGTGGTTTTGGATTAAAATACCTGCATCAGGACCTGATGTTCATGGGTTCAAACCCAACCAGTCAATTGATTTTTCTTGAGCGATAAAAATATGTAGCACAACTTCCTTTGGAGGGAAAGTTACAAGCCATCGGTCGGCTCCATGTAGATTGTGGTATGTAAACTTATTATTATTATCACCGCGTCTTACTACACGTTCGGGTTATACGCTTTAAGTACTAATTACACTAATGGACTAGGAATTGGGAAGGTTGGCTTAGAGGAAGTGAACCCGCATTTGCGTGGAGGGAGATTGGAAAACCATTTAGGAAAAACCACCCCCAGTTCACCCGACCGAGATTCGAACCTCGATCTCCCCGCCCTCAGCAATTGAGCTCAACACGACTAGCGCATTAGCCAACTACGCCACCGAGACGGGTGGCATGTAAAAGAATCCTGGAAGGTTTGTGAGAACACCTTTCCTGACAAAATTGGTAGGTCCTTTCGCTCTCACTCATAGAAATTCTCATTCGCTGATATAATCAGTCAGTGCAGAAAGTGCACGTTAAATACCTCAAATAAATAATTACTAAAATGTTTGTCCTGAGAACTGTAATTTGTAATGTAAACATCACTGAGGGAGAAGAAGTTTAAAGTGTATTTAGTTGTCAACGGTTATATCGGCAAGCTTTGTAATGGCCGAAGATGGTATTTTTTTACAAAGCGAAGCCAAAGTTGAATATTCTTAGTGAAGTCAAAGTTTTTCAAGCCTCTCACACTTACACTGACTACCCCTGTTACCTGTCTACGATGGCAACACAGTGTGGTCTGAAATGATCACCATTTTATGAAAACTAGTTTTTATAATTGGCGTTACAGTGAATATTCTATGAAGAGACAAAAATGACACTGTGGGCTGACCAAATCTTGAATTTAGCTTCTCTATTAAAGGTCTTAGTAAAATAATGAGTTCAACGTAAGTATTTAAACACAATTCAAGACTTAATGATATTTACCTGAATAAAGTCTTTAAATTACATTCAGGCGAGATAGTTTACCTTTTCTTTTACACTTTCCAGAAACAACTAAACTAGATTATGTGAATGAGACGCAGAACTCAAGATAGGCGTGATAAAGCTAAGTGTGAAGTCACAACGAAGCCCTGTGGAAGCCATAAGTACAGAGCTAACCTTACGACTAAGAATAACATACACCACAAAACAATGTCACTTTAAATAAAAACAAAAGGGATCCAATTTTCCTGATCACATTATCAAAGGTGTATAAATATTGGTTGAAATATGTCATTTCTCTTGAGCTTAATAAACAAACAAACTGGACCACAATGTGGGTTTGTGCCGCTTCAGTGGCAGAATGGTTTAGTTCCCATCCTTTTCCAGCCACCCTTTGGTAGATAATCAAATTCCCACGCCCCCCTCACTTCCTTTTATTGGGATATTTATATAAACATTTTTTTGATGCTTCCTATGCCCTTCTTTATTCAAGGTGGGTACAAAACATATTTTACAAAATTACCTGACTTTTCCACGCAACATTTTTCAACTTTCCTTGACTACTTTTTTTCCAGTTTTAATGGTGGTTGATGGTGTGTTTTATTGATTATTGATCACATATTAAAAAAAGTTTGTATCCACTAAAGATAATTGATTTTATCAGTCATTTAAAAAATTAAAATGTTATTTTATTTAGGTATTATTAACTTTTGCTAGTGTTTATTTGCGAAAATAATGGGATAGTTAAGGCATATTTTTTAATTCCCTGACTTTTCCTTATTTTTAGTTAAATTCCCTGACATTTTCCTGTCATCCAAAAATTCCCCGACTTTTCCCTGTCTGTAGCCACCATGTTATTTTATACAAAAATCAATAATAGCACTGGCGGGATAGGGGTATAAAAAACAGACAGTCTCGTGATGGTTGGCAGTGTTTTGTTTTCATCAGTTTCTGAATCTAAAGTTTGTTGTTTGACAAAACACACTTTAAGTTGACAACGTTGTTTAATTGTTACAAGAGTCAAGAGTTGAAGATTCGGTGTTGTTGCATGTGGCCACATTGGTAGCTTAGGTTAGCGTTGTTAAAAGTGGGCTCTGCGGGGCCCTTGGGCAGCACCGCTAGTTATCTTCTCGTGACTGTATTTTTAATATTCTTTATTTATTTTTCACAATATAAAATAGTATCAGTAATAAAGATTGTCAATTTTTTTTTTAAATTTGAATAAAGAACACTTGCCAAAGGTATGGCCAGAACATGTGATATTTTCCATTTTTTTGTGCTTTTATATTTTTATTAAAATGTTTATTTAGCACTGTGTCTTAATACCCGTTTGAGTTTTACACTTACTTTTCTACTTGTAAATGTTAAATGTCGTTATTGAATGTTCATAATATTAGTGTAAAAATGCTACGACGGCTCCCACATGTATTATTTCTGGCGCAAGGGATCATTTGGTTTAAAAAGTTTAGGGACCTCTGGTTTGGGGGGAGTGGGGTGTGTAGAGAATAGGAGGGTGAATTCGAGACTTGCGAGCTTGAAAATTAACACGTGCATGCACACATTTGGCTGGTCACCGAATTTATTACAACTGGTAGGCAGTGTTGCCAATATCGCAAGAAATAATTAGCTTAATTGCTTTGGAAAAGTGATTAGAATAAAAAGGATATTTAATTTTTAAAGTTATTTTTTAACAGGCTCTTGTTAGACTGGCCTGCCGATGACGGGGAGATAGGGGTTCGAATCCCCCTCAGGTCTAGTAAGGATGGTTATATCTAATGGTTTCCACCTCTCCTTCCACACAAATGTAGATAGATTACCTCTAAAATACTTCCTTCCTCATCCTTATCCTATCAAGAGTAATAAGCATATCATAAAGTGAGAAGTGACACTTCAGCTCACTCGGAAGCGTGTCTGTCTGTTGAGTCCAGGGTTTTACTCCTGGCATGGCCGCAAAATTTACCATTGGTGACCTGTGGGTTTCCTTCTTTACAGCAACGAATTAATGGTCGGAGAGCTGGTTGTTGTGTCTTTTCTAGATTTAGAATAGCTTATAAGGCGTGTTCTGATATAATGTTGGTTTAGAAAGTGCACAATGAATACATCAAATATATGAAAAAGTAAAAATGTAGTGAGAAGCAGCGAAAAATTAATAAATTGGTCAGTAAAACTAGAAAAAATTAATTATCTGAAGAGCCATTATTTTTTTTCCAACCAACCTTAAAAATAATATGTTTTAGTTCACCTTCAAATAGTGCTGTTTTTAACTTATAAAACTCGTCAAAAGAAAGTTGGCCTTTCAACGAGAGTCCATTTTAATCACATCTATACATTTACAATAAGGGTTATAAATGTCAATCCAAGGAGTAATGAAGTCAAGGGTAGCCAAGATTTGAAACTTGAGAAAGACTAGGCGGGCTTTGATGTTTAGTTTGTGTGTCCTCTGTTGCGTGCGGCACCGTTATTAAATACTCAAAGAGAAATGACAACCTAATGTATTTTATTCTGAAAATTAAAAAAATTACACCTGGACACGAGAATCAAACCGGGAACCTTTGGCTTAGTACGTCAATGCCCTAACCACTGAGCTATCCAGGATTCGTCCCGTGCCCAGGGTCATTCTTCACTCATATTTTAAGGCAGAGTCTGTGATAGATGTGTGGAAATTGTCGGCTACAAATGTGTGATTTTATTAAGAACACGAGCTATCAGATAACGCAGGCACCTTCGTCTCGGTAGTTGGCTTATTGCTGCCACTTGTTCAGTTAATATAATTTTAAGGGATTGCATATTTAAGAATCAAGTAGCCAAAGCAATAGCTAAATTGTATAAATAATAGCTTTGGCTATTTGATTCTCCAATGCATTTTGATTTTAATCTTGACGAACTTTAAGTATTGTATAGCAATACAATTCAAATCTATGAGTTATTCCAATAGCTGAGATTCAAAAACTCGTGTCATATTGGTATAACACTCTTTACCTAATACAACCTCTTATATCAAGCTCAAATATGTCTACAAGTTATTCTTTGTAATATATCAAATCACTAACTTGTATTAATTTTATAAAAATAATTTACATTGTCATCGTAAGTTCAAAACACATAAAGATACAAAATATATATATTTTTTTGAAATTTGGATATTAGAACGACTTTTAATAGCGTTGCACATGTACTTCGCTGCCAACGTTTGTTCAGTAAATAAGCGTCTATCAAAGTGAATTGTCAAACGGTGCCTCGAAACTTGTATCAAAACATTTTGAACCAATCAATGTTCGTTCTTAGCCCCCGTGCGATTTACCGGTGCTCGGAACGTTCTTCACTCACTATTCCAAGGCACTAGTCTGTAAAGAGCGACAACTTAACCTAAGATATAAGTTGAGCTTCAAGATAGAAGATACTCTCACTCGTGCCTCAGCGAAAGTCTGAGCACAAAAATGGACCTACAAAGCTCGATATCAGAGCATTTATTTGCTGAATCAAAGCTCTCAGATTAAATACCTAACTACAGGTGTCGTTTTCCAATCAAATTGATAGACACGTGTTTAAACAACAAAATGGCCGACAAATACAGCATTGCTTGGTTCCAGCAAATGTATATATCATAAAGCTTTCTATGCGGAGTACAGTGTAGTGAAAGAGATACCAACATAAAACCACAAAACTATTTAATTTCCCCAAAGTTCATATGCCCACTCTCCATGGCGTGTTGTTGCGCCTGTATCTGTCCGGTGAGAAATACCGAGCAAACCGTGCACCTTAAGGTGAACTTGTCGACGTCGGTGAATTGGCGACTCGACTTGGCCTCCTTTGCTATGTCGTAAGCTTCGTTCAAGACACGTTGGTCGGATGTGAGGAAAATGGTCTGTATGCTGCCCCCCTGGGGAACAGCAAGTTAATTCATTCTCGTTAGCTCTAGGAACTTTTAATAGGTAGGTACACAAAAAGTCGCAATTATCCGGCCTAAAGTGGCAGCATTTTGAGACGAATAACGGTAAAGCTGGATAATACGGAATCTGAACGTAAATAATTTTCCGTATGGATCTATTTCATTTAGGTACGCCTCACGCACACCTCCCTTGGCACAGCTTCTGTTTCCAGCCAAATAAAAACATTGTTATCCACATCGACCAATAGTATTGTATTATACGCCAACCGCATGCACAGCAGTATTGCTTTGCAGTCCCCAACGTAACAGCACTTTGTAAGGCGTCTGCGATCAATTTTTTATTATTATTAATTACAAATGGATATGTACCTGTTTATTTTAAAATGCACTTGTTTACACCAAGAATTGGGCCGGATAATCGCGACTCTATAGTGTAGCTATAAATAATTTTTTCATTTGGATTATAGTATTTTGTATGAGATGTTATGTCTCATTAAACACACCAGATACAGTTTAAAATTTCTCACATCCTAACTTTCATAAATTATTATTATTATTATTACTAATATTTGTATATTTAATATGCACACTCAGTAAAACAAATAAAGTAATAAGATTTGAAAACTCTCTTAACCCTAGAGAACAAACCTAGCGGTAGACAAACAATGTGTATAAAATTTAGGCACAGCATTAGAGGTTGTTACAAAATTACTTCCAAGACCTCATATGTCTCCTTGATCACTTGGCCAGTCGGAAGTTTGCGTTTTGTTAGGTTAGGTTATACCTAGGCTATACCAGGCTTATTACTAAATCACAGTAATGTGTTTAAATGCCATGGTCTCATTTGAAGACAATCGAGTATTTGCCTGGGGTTGGGATGAAAATTGTTGGCTAAATCTTAGCATACCAATGAAGTCATTATGATTGAACCTAGGTTTCTCAAATCATGTATAAGCTGTCAGTCCCTGTCGCTAAAAGCCCAGGTATTTACAATTTAAATCTGTAATAAGAAAGTAAACTAAAGTGGACTCTGAAGGTAATTGTGTATTTTTAGACTAAACTGGACTCTGAAGGAAATTGTGTATATTTAGACTAAACTGGACTCTGAAGTTAATCAATATATTTACAAAATTTCGGTTCAATCGACCGTGAACAAAGTTTTCTTACCTCCAATGGTTCCAAATAAAGAGGGTCATAATGAATCCCGTCAAACATCAGAAACACCCGCTGGGCAAAGTTTTGGTCCTCCCCGAATCTATTGATGATGGCGTTGAGCGTATCCACTACCGCTATCTCCAAGCCATAAAAATTCGACAATACGGCCAACTCAATGGCCCCGCCCCACGAGTCCGGTTTTAAAATCCATTGACAGTATTCCGTGTTGGGCTTACCGAGGATTGCCTCGGAGTAATTGTCTATTTCGGTGGACACCACCTCGGCTATGATTTGTCTCATGAACGGGGCACAGGTCAGATCTACTTTCCCTGGAAAAGATACAGACATGAGAGTAACAGTACTACAGTCAAATAAAACTAAGCTACGGTCCAATTTAAAAAAGGGCCCTCTAGAAAATACAAATTTACATTTATTGCCACCAACGTTGATAACATTTTACTATATTACTGTTTTTTTTAACACTACGTCTATTTACATGTTTGGGTTATAGACCTATGTACTTATTACACTAATGGCCAAGGGATTAGGAAGGCTTAATTTAGAGTAAATGCACCCAAATTTGTGAGGAGGGAAAGAGAAAATCATTTAGGAAAGGCTACCTTCAGTGCACTCAACCGGGATCGAACCCTGATCTCCCTGTCTTCGTCAGTCTAGTCCAACACAAGAGAAGCGTGTTAGACCACGCGGCCATTGAAGCGGGTGGGTTTATTGTTATTTTATAGGTATTGATAATATATAATAATAAAAGGAAGTGTTTGTGTGCGATGCCCAGCCAAATCTACGGCACGCAGAGATCTGACATTTTTAACATAGGTGGACGGAAGGGGGTCTGAATGCACCTTGAAGCTGGATTTTTAAATTTTTAATTAGCTTTTTAAAAATTTTTTAATCTGGTTTAGAATTACGTATCAGAGAAAACGTTTTCATTTTAAATCTGGCATCAAGAGGAGGAAGCTTTTATAGTTCTTACCCCACAATGGGTCACGGGCAGCGCTGTGTGGGATTGCTAGTGCCTAATAAAAGCGACAGCTGCAGATCACACAACTTGAAATATGAATAAGTTACGGTACGTTAAATTAAGCTATATCAAAATTAGTTAACATTTATAAATTGTCAGATAAAGTTCTTTCTATGAAAAGTGGACAGTATGTGTATTTACCACATAAAGCACAATAGATACAAACAAACAACACACAAGGAAACGTTGTCAAACCTACAGTTTAAAGCAGCAATTACAAATCTGTACAACTATTTTGGTGGTATTTGTCGAGCGAAACAAACAAATTAGCACAGTAAAACAGATAGAGCCTGGTCAAATCTTATAAATATATTGCAACCCCAAAAATAAAACAGAATTAAACAATAATTGGAGGGGTGGCATCACTGATTTAAGCTCAGACAGCCGGTGCAGTTGTATCCCTGGGCATCATTACAAATATATTTAAATAGTTAATATTCAGCTTTATTTTGGTGGTAGTCCTACAACAAATTACGGAAATTGTTGGGAGTGGTACGCCATTCAAAAAGCTTAGGAGCTGCTACTAGTCTAAATAGCCTGTGTAGTTACAAAGAAAAATAGCCTTTTGTGGGAGGGACGGACGGAGCGCATCACCACCAGTTATTTGTTTGAAAATATAGTTTGATAGCATTTATCATGTCCACTTACCTCCTAGAACAAATCCGAGACTTGTAAATAAACACGAATTATCGGCCGGAACAACTTTTTTCATTAATATTCCCGGCGATGCGAACTGATCAGTTATTATGTGGTGTCTCGCTTCTTCCTGTAGACTTGTTGAAAATGATACATTCTCTATAGTTGGCTCCTTTTCTTCGACGATAAGTGTATCCCCTGAAGTGATTTTACAAGTTTCTAAAGAGGCTTCGTCTGGTGACAAATTCAACGGTTTGGGTGGGAATCCTGATAGAACGTGTAAACAGTTTTCTTTAATATTAGTCAGTGACGACAGTGTCGTTTTCAAATCAGCAATTGTGCTTTTAGAATTCAAACCTTTAATGACCATTTGTCCTGATTTCGTTTTAACTTTCAAGACAAATCCAGCCATTTTGAAAAATAAAAAAACTTTTTTTTTACACCACTTAGTAAGTATTTATCTAAATTTTGAGATTGTACAGTTACTTTAGTTGTTGAAAGGATTACTGAAAATTATAGAGTCCACTTGATAGTAAGAAAGTAACAAATTAAATAATCTGAACCTATCAGGATAATAAATAGCTTATTTTTCTTTTTATAGCTTAACAGACACCATTTTTGTAAACTTTCGTAGCTATGTAAAGTACCAACATTAACATATATAGTTCCTAAATTTAATAAGAGTGGCATTATCAACATTATATTAAACTATTATTAGTGCACCAAGAGGTATTATATAATAGATAGATATTTTATATATCAGTTAATTGATTTTATAAAAATATATTAGATTTGTGAATATGGAAGCATTCAATTAAAGTAGCAATGGTTTTGTTCTTTATACATTTTAAAATTAGTCTACAATAAGACATTACATATTTATTTAGGGGATAGAGAACAATTATATATAATCGTGCGCCGCAACTATACTTATGTACACATTCAATTGAGTCAATAATATAAAGACTAGATACAATCATCGTGTACTCAAAGCAGAGACGTGTAGAGATGGCGGTGGAGGGCAGCAGGGTCAGCCACCCCGTGCACCAAGCTGAAAAATGACGCAATCGAGACGTAGAAATGTAAAAATGGGAAATTATAAAAAGAGGGATAGAATCTAAACTTAATAGGAATTTTATAATAAAATTGTAACCAGATAAAACCCCAACAAAAGGAGAATTCTAACCGTCTGAACGCCAAATATTCGGATAGATTTGACTTGGGAGATAGAGACAGTACATTTTACTATGATAATGAAATATTTAAGAGGCATGACGCGGCTAATGTAGATGACGGGTGCTGTCATGTTCCTTCATCATTCGTAGAATACATACATACATTAACATTTACATTTACATTAAATTACATTACATACATTACATACATAATCATGCTGTTTCCTCATGGGGTCGGCAAGAAACTGGGCATATAGCTCAAAAAACAACTCCATACTTAATCCATCCTCCCTAACCTTTTCCGCACTTTCCTATCCTTGCATACTCCCTTCACTTCAACAATATCCATACACAGATCCATTCATCTTCTATGATTCTTAAAACTCTTAATGTTTATCTTTTTCACACATTCGTCTACAACATTTAGCCACGTCTTACATGGCCCACGCCTTCCTTTTGATCCACACACTCTACCATATAGCTATATTGGCTTTGTCACTCAATCCACACACACACTCTCTTTCTCAGTCCCCCCATTACACCCCATCCCTACCTTGAGCTAGTTATATCCAGTCCCCTCATTACACCCAATCCCTACCTTGAACTAGTTATATCCAGTCCCCCCATTACACCCCATCCCTACATTGAGCTTGTAGCATGTCAATCAGCCAGATTGGACAACTACAATTAAATATCAATATTTTGATAATTTCTGACAATAGAAAAGAAAGAAAGAAGTAATATTAACATATTTAAAAGTAATCTACCTCAAAGTTTATTTTTCCTGACTAGATGCAGCCAGATACAATCATGTGTCTCCCTAAATTGAAACACGTGGTCGTTCAAAAAATATTATCTTTTGATAAATACTGTAGCAGATATCAAAGAAGAGGATTAACATTATCATATTTATGAATAAAATACTTTAGCGCATACCGTTTGCCATTGGATGATGTCCGATCAATTTACATAGATTTGCCATGCTGCCTACAAGAAAATATAGTAAGAGGACGTCTATATCACAAATTCTCATAAAAATAATAGCTGAGCCTAAAGAATATAATCAAACCAGATATATTTAAATAGAAGATGCTTTAGTATCTACTCACCATTTCAAGATGTTATTGGATTTTGTTCGCCATATGTTATAAAAAAACTATTCAATGATGGCGGCCTACTGCAGCCACACGTGCTATCATAACTACACCTGACGAAGAAAGTAGTGTAGGTGGAAATCGACCCAGTGACCCATTTCCCGTCAGAGAAGAATAGCGGCAGTCCAAGGAACCATGTTTTCCCCTTTCCCCGCAAGCGGCTCTTCCTGCGTCTTTTTGCCTTCCCCCCGCCTTCGTCCATCTATCTCTTTTTCTATATTTCTGGTGACCTGGTGGTCTAGGGGTAAGGTATCAGACTTCTATGCTGGCGGCCGGGGTTCAATCCTCGGTCCCGGCAAAGATTTATCTGATTACCAAAACCTTCCTTCACCTCTGACAAGACATCTTGTGAATGTGAGGAATGCCAGGTCTCCACCGTGGTTCGGATTCCACGTTAAACTGTAGGTCCTTCATTTCATCTCACAATCACCCTACCATTACACATTAGCCTAAGTGCGTATAACCCGAACGTGTAGTAAGACGCGGTGCTAATAATAATAATAATAATAATAATTCTATATTTCTGAGTTTATCACCCTTTTTGTTTTGTTCCGTTCAAATCAGATTGTAGAATATATTAGGCTGCTTCTCAGGTTCACAATATACCCATTCTACTACAACCTAGCGTCGAAGGAGGAACTTCTACAACGTAAAACAACGAAGGAAATGGCGACCATGAAGTATTGGCCGTCAGATCCACCGCCGCGCTGGCCAGGAGGATATACTTCAAATACTTAAGTATCCTAGCAACATCGTTAAGTCCTTATCACTTGGAGTCTAGTTTTTGTTATAAAACTAGTCAATGTCTACTTAGACATGTTTTATATCCTGTATGTTTAGTATCTGTAGTCGGAGATGACTTTCATTTGTTTTGATAGTTATATGTCATGTCGAGTCGACAGTTAATTCATTTCAAGTCTTGTTGACTTCAAAATTAAAAAGTTTTATTTGGTTGGTTAAATATTGTTTCCTCCAGTCTGAAGGACCAGTCTCTTATGACTAGTATTGGATTTCGTACTTTAGTCCTAGCGACTATGTTTCTCTGTATCCTTATGATACAGTCTTTACATTATGAGCCTTTGGCATCTAATGTATTAATGTCTTAGTCATAGACTTGCTTACCTCCACAAGATCTATTTATTTATTCTGAGTCAATACCTCATATGACGCCATGGACGTCATGTGCATTTGTTTAATATTTGTATGGCTACACCTAGGTTGTCTGTCCTGTTTTTCAAATCACAGTTGGGTTAATAGAGATCTATGTTTTGAGTTACTCAAGTAGTCACGCTTCACGTACGGTATTAGCTTGGGTGAGCAACCCATGGAACTCCACTTGTGTCATAATGGGGTCCGCGCAAATAATACCCTTTGTCCTTGCCTGTTTTAGGCCCCTATTGTTTTTTGTGTTGCTCTCAGCGTAATTGCAATTAGATTAGTTTGTACTATTAATTGCTCTGGCAGTACCGATAGGGAAAAGAACCAGCCATGGTACCTGTTTATCGACACCTGTTTGCTAGCCATAGACCACTATTATATACAGATCTTACTATCGGTTTTCATTATCCAAAGTGTTTTAAGAATATTGTCTTAACATCCAGTCAAGCTAACTGATTAAAATTTATATGTATATCTTGTTCGATACCTTTTGTTAATAACTACCTGTAGCCTGGATCCTGATCAACCCTTGTAGCTACAGCTAGACAATCAAATTCACAAAGTCTAATTGTTTGCAACAACCTCCAAACTTATAATCTTGTAATATTATTGTAAACCTAATTCTTATTATCTCTGGGTTTTTTTAAAATAAATTTATTTATTGTTAAACAAATTATTTTTCCATTTATATGTACACTTTGTTTATTACGTTATCTAATTACTCCCATAAGGAGTTATGTAACAAGCTAGTTATATCCAGTCCACCCCATTACATCCTATTTCTATTTTGAGCTAGTGCTACCCAGTCCCCCCCTCCCCATTACACCCTATCCCTATTTCGAGCTAGTGCTACCCCCCTCATTACATCATATCCCTATCTTGAGCTAGTTCTATCCAGGACACCTCATCACACCCTATCTCTTTCAGGTCCATTATAATGCCTCATATGTTGCCCACCATATTCTACGAGACTAAATTATCCTAACAACATCTTGTGAGTACAGCGTTTGTAACTCATCATCATATAAATTCCTCACTCTCCACTAACCTAATCTATATCTTCCTTAGCACCTTGTTTTCGAACATAATACATTTGTTTTCGTCGTGTAAAGGTAAGAGACAATGTTTCACATCTATATAGAACAACAGGTAAAATTATTGTTTTGTATATTATGAGTTTTACATTACTTGACAGCAGGTGAGATGTCAATAACTTACTGACCGAGTAATAGCACGCATTTCCCGACTGTATTCTTTTCCTAAGTTCCAATATAATATCCAAGTTAGATTTAGATTTTTGTCCATTAGCCTTTGGTTTTGAATGAAGGAAAGTCATACTTTATAATTTTGTAAGTCAAAGATTTCAAAAGTTTGAAACAATCGATTACCATCAAATTAACTAAGCGCGATTATGTGCGGTGGTACGAATACTACTTATCAGGTATCTAGCCAAGCGTGTTCATAGCATTTATCTAGCCCAACTTAAACAATATCTACAAATGGAATAAAGTCGTGGCCAGCTATTCAATGTTTTGAATGCTAATATATTTTTATATAAACTACCGATATATATATATATTTATTGTAATATATATATACATACATATATATTACAATATATAAATATATATATATTACCATATATAAATATATATATAGTAATATATAAATATATATATTACAATATATAAATATAGGCTATATATTGTAATATATATAAATTGTAATATATATATATAAATATATATAGTAATATATATAAATATATATATTGTAATAATATATATAAATTGTAATATATATTTATTGTAATATATATATTTATTGTAATATATATATATTACAGTATATAAATATATATTGTAATATATTGTAATATATACATATATATAGATTGTAAAATATATATATATATATATTGTAATATATATATATATATTGTAATATATATATATATACATATAAATATATATATATATATATACATACATAAATATTGTAATATATTTAACAATTTTTGTGGCTTAGAAATTTAATAAAAAGTATTTTGTTACTCTTTAAGAATATGGCCACTCTTCTTGAAACACAGTATTGTTTACACACGCTAAGTGTCATACAATTAAAGTTATACCATGACAATTCAAGGTTAATGTGTGTTAAACCGTTGTTTCCAATTCTAAAAGTGAATTTAATTACCAGGCGTAGTTTAATGTCACGTTTTTATTGATATTGACGTTTCGGCTATAAGTATCGGTACCTGCCATGTAATTCTTAGATTACAAAGTGGTTCGATTAAAGAAATGAAGAAGGGAACCCGATAAATAAATTTACAACAAGACAATAAGAGTGAGAAAGAGGAATGAGGAGGGTATAGGAGGAGGGAAAGGTCAGGTGGTTTTCAAATGACAATACTCCATTCTTCGATAAAATTCTGATGTGTGTTTTCTAGACGTACATTATGTGGTTTAAATCGTTATTTGTATTTATAGCAGTCATATTATTATGCGGTAAGTAATATAATCTATTATGCATTTGTAATCGAACATGTTTAAAAAAATAATTTTATACTTCTCTGTAGGTTCAAGTATTTATTGAGTTAAAAGGGACGTACAAAGATGGAGGGAGGGGGTTTAAGGGATAATATCACCTGTAAATTATAAATAAAATATATTTTTTTGTATTCCTACTTATTTTAAAATGTGTATACGGTATCTTACTACCCGTACAACCCTTCCGGATTTTAATTACTATTATGACTTAGGGATGATGAAGATATAATTTAAAGTACAATAAATTAATGTGTTCGCATATGCGTGAAAGGGAGACACCATTTAGGTAAAAACACCTTCAGTACACCCTGCTGGTGTTTTAATCTCGAACTCCCTGTCACCGGCAATACCATATTATTGCCTTTGCTTGCGTATCCATTGTTTGACTGAATTTCGTTGGGTTAGAGTTATTTTTAGTGGTTCGTAGTCAAGGGCATCTATGCGGGTTCCCCAACTTGGAGGGGTAGTCAAGGGCATCTATGCGGGTTCCCCAACTTGGAGGGGTAGTCAAGGGCATCTATGTGGGTTTCCCCACTAGGAGGGGTAGTCAAGGGCATCTATGTGGGTTTCCCCACTAGGAGGGGTAGTCAAGGGCATCTATGTGGGTTTCCCCCCTAGGAGGGGTAGTCAAGGGCACCTATGTGGGTTTCCCAACTAGGAGCAGGGGGGGTGGGGGGTGGATTGAAGTTCCATTTGACAGGGGAGTGGCACTTTCCCCCTCATCCTTGGGAGAGAACATTTCAGGAATTTAACCCCGTGCGAAGGAATTTTATAACATCTTGAAATAATTTTGAGCTAATTATAATAGTTTCACGAGCCAATTTTAGCAGTAAAAATAAAATGTAGCTATAGCTGAACCGATTGAAAAGAAAGTTTATATTTTTTTACAAGTTTATTGAATAGGAAAAAGAAAGAAAAGCAAGTTGTTGAAGAGGGAATGGGAGGAAATCAATATTTTTAAATTTTTTATCTCGGATATTTATGATTCAAAGTTGTTAATAGCAAATTGCAGTCAAACCTAGTATACTCAATTTGGAGTTTTTCCTAAGGAATATAAAAAAAAGTAAATATTGTGGATTTATAAGGGGGATTCACCTATGTGTACATTCAGCCACAGTTTTGGACGATAATGAAATATTAAAAGAGAGAATATATTGTTTACTTTGCTTGGCTCCATAATGGTGTGGATTATAAGATGGGGCCGTAACCATGGTAAATGGACTGTACAATGTACATTTAGTAAACAAATCTTCACGAGATTAATAGAGTCATTCACACACTTATTGTGTGGGTACAATGATTGTAAAAAAGTTAATTATTGTTTTGGAATCAAATGGTTAAGCTGATCAGCTTTCTGAGTATTATTATTAGCACCGCGCCTTACTACCCGTTCGGGTTATACGCACTTACGCTAATGTGTAATGGTAGGGTGATTGTGAGATGAAATGGAGGACCTACAGTTTAACGTGGAATCCGAACCACGGTGGCGACCTGGCACTCCACACATTCACAAGATATCTTGTCAGAGGTGTAGGAAGGATTTGGAAATCAGATAAATCTGTGCCGGGACCGAGGATTGAACCCCGGCCGCCAGCACAGAAGTCTGACACCTTACCCCTAGACCACCAGGTCACCAGCTTTCTGAGTAAGTATTTACAATAACAATAATGTAAAAAACAGTACTCTATAAAACCTGGCACGTATTTAGGATAAAATTCAGGTGAGAGGGGGTGACCAGATAACTCAATCACACCTCCAACAATGCGGTATGAATAACATCACCTTGAGGTACTTTATACCAAGTCAACAATGATTTCCAAGCCAACACATGAAATTAACCTAACTGCCAGCTTGCGTTTTTTCCCGGGTCATATGAGTAATGACGTCACAAGCCACATAAATAGCCGGTTACAGCTGACACATGATACCTTGAATGACTATGTAACTCAGACGATCGCTTACTTCGTTCGAAGCATTATACATAGCAATATTTCAAATAAAGTAATTTTATATTTAATAACATATTAATTAATTTTAAATATAATTTCATAAAAAGATGCCTTATAATTCATTCTAACCAAGCGGTAAAAAAATGTTGGTAGGAAAGGGTGTGCAGACCTTTCCCAAATAAATCTTTTTCCTTGGATACTTACCTGAATTTTACCCCGAGATTAATTTAAAACATGACATTTATTAACGTATAAAAGACATCTTTCTATTTTGTATGGAACCAAATGCACACATTCAGTCTTTGGTCTGATGATGCTGTTTCAGGAGAATTAGTTCAAGAAATATCCACTGCACCTTCAGCTAAACGTGGCGTCACGCGTAACCATCTTGGACCTGGAAGAAGAGCTATGATGAGCCGTCATGATAAGACGGTAACAATTATTTTTATTATCTTAATTTTTCTTTGTGCTGCTAAATAAATTAAAACAAATAATTCCAAGGGTAAAGATAAAAATATAATTTCATGAATACGTGGTTTTCGGATACCGTGTGAAATAATAAGGAAAAAAGTGCTTTGTTTTCTTGAATTATTCGACCTTTCACTAACGTTTGTGTAATTGCTTCAAAGTGAACGGTGGCCATTTGCGGGTCAGAGATTTACTTCTAGTATGAATATTTGGTATAACAAAATCTATAGTAAACATAAGATGGCCTTGGTATGGCTCCTGTAAATAATACAAACTAGTCCTCAAGGCTTCAATACAATGTCAGCATGGGACGGGAACTCTTATATAGGACTAGCTGATCCCGTAAACTAGTTTGGAGCACTATAGCTAGGGACAGCTTACAATGACGGTAAAGATGAATGCGCATGCGTGGACGTTAAATCCATAGAAAAGGAAGTGTGAGGTGTAAGTGATTGTTCGGCTGCGCCATCTATCTAGACACAACGATATATGGATGAGGCAGTTTTGAAGGCTGTCATCTGTTGGAAGAAGAGGGAACTTCTTGGTGGAAGGATCGTGCCCCCCCCCCCAATACTTTTGTCACCAACCTCAGCCAGAAACTACATTTTGACTAGAGTGGTTTTATTTATGGGAATGTTCATATTTTGTAAAATAATACAGTTTAATTAGTATTTTAGTTTAATACTAAGAGCTAAGGAGGAAATTTCAAATTTATATGAAATATAACTTTGCTTGTGTTTGTTTTGTCATAGTAATTTACATGAAAATAATAGATATTTATAAAGGCGGGATCTTTCAGAGGTTAATGTAAAATTAACTATTACTGTTTTGTTAGCAATTTGTCCTTTCTTTTAAAGAAAGAGTTTGGCTAGATGTTCTAAATTTTACATTTTATCACGATTTTTTAAAATAAATTAATGGATTTAGTTACGTTTGATTGAATTTGATATAAGAATTGATTAATTAACATTCCGCAATAGAAAATGCATTGTGTTCCTAACGTGACGTCCCACTTCAAATCTTTTAGTTCACCGCACTAACACCGCGAGTGCTGGCGATGTGATTCTATTTGCCAACATTAGAGTGGCGTTTCCATACTTGTCCCTTTTACTATGAATGTCACAGATAATGTATACTGTGGCAATGTCTGTCATTGGTTGAGGCGTTGTTTGCAAACTTTATTTATAAGATACTTTCATGTTCAAAGATTTGTGATTTTATATATTGTGTGACAATTAAAGACATAACTCTAGAATTGTAAGCTAAGATCATATCTAGAAACATACACGTCACGAAAGATTTGTTACATAGTGTGGTATATTAACTACAGACATAACTTTCCATCTTCAACTAATTTTTACATAGTGAAAAGTATGCTTATGTGGAATATAGTTTCTTAGTGATTTATTAAGCAAAACAAATCAATTTCCATCTTACTTTAGATCTTAAATATGAACTATGATGTATATAAACAAAATACCGAACATCTGGGTAAACATTACAACATAATTAATTTGTTAATATTTGTTTATATTAGTTTAATAAACATATTTTCTGAGATTGTAATGGGAAAAATGAATGCACCCCTTTGTTTCTTTACTTTCAATTATATATATTACTTAGCTTTTGTGTGAAAAAAAAGTAGACAATTATAAAATCCAAACAATTTGCAAACATATTTAGCTTACAAATACTAGTCCAAATTAAACATAAAATAACAAGTAAATATTTAAAATAGATGAATAATAAGTTATATAAAACTTTATTTAGAACAGTTTTAATATTCTTATAATTATTTGTTAGATTTTATACTAAATTATTTTAAATTTTTATTTTCAGAAGAGTCGTTTCGGATGAACGAGCTATGACTGGTACAACAAATAATCATATTCATTAACAACAATTTTATACGCATATATAATAGCATATGGTATTGATAATATTATATTTAATACATAAAAATGTGCACATACGTTGACAAACAATCGCAACTAGAAATAAAAACACATAATATTAAGTTCAACCTCCCTAAGTGATAGTTAAAAGTTTATTTCGGAAGGAAAACACAATTTTAATATCAACCCCAACAAAAATTAATGCTTATTTAATCAAATAGAAATTACTAGGGACGTGCTATAAATATAAATTTGATTAGTTTGTTTATTTATACATACATATATTATACCTAATCACGCCGTTCCCTCACGGGGTAGGCAAGACACTGTGCGTATAGTTAAAAAACAACAATTCCGTATTTAATCCATCGTAACTAACTTTCTCCACACTTCCTTATTCTTGCATACTCCCTTCGCTTAAACAACATTCATACACTGAGTCATACAAGCTCTTTTACTCTTAAAACTATTAAATACTTCTCTTTTTAGCACATTCGTCTACAACATTTAGCTACCTTGTTACATGACCTACCCCTTCCTTTTGATCCACACACTCTACCTTCATGTATTTGCTCCGTCACTAGCTCCACAATCATCCTCTCAACATTCCTAAACCAACGTAAGACGGTTCTTTCACATCGACCTGTTGGATTCCCTTTGAAACCGCATCCATTCATCACCACAGACTCTATCCATACGAGTTTTTCCCACATACATTTCTTAGATATCTGATTCAAACCACATTAATCTTGCTTATAATAAATAATACACAGACCTCGTGGATTGATTAGTACCATTATTAGTTAACTTCTAGCCTAGAATAAAACAACCCTTTGAACTACAAACTGACTATATCATTTATATACGTTTTAAAGTGTATTTAGGTGATAATTATAAAGGTGGTGTGTAAAAAAATAATGTAATTTATCTGTCAATGTCATAATAAAGGTGATTTAAAAAATGTTATTATTTAATTTATTCAGAGAATAACAGAAGATTTATATGTAAATGTAAATGTCTTTATGTGTCAACACCAATCTATATTAATGAAATGAAGAGTTAGTCTGTCTGTCTGTCTGAGTGTTATCTGATACCTACCACAAGCAGAGGCTTGAAATTTTAACATTAGTAACCCCTGTGCACGAATATGCAGCCAAAAGCTTGAATTTTAAATTTTTGATTAGATTTTTTTAAATCTCTAATAAATTGGCTCAAAATAAATAGAATGGAGATATTTTTGTTTGTTTGTATGAAGTAAATAACAGCGTTGCCCAAGGTAACCACGCAATGCACGTCAGGTACTTCCGCTAGTTTTATATAATATCTGCCTGTACTGATGACTGAATAGTTTGGGAGCTTAGTAAAACATTGCCCGTAAGGGTCAGGTTATAGAGTAGCGAAATGAAAGCACATGTTTAAAACTATAAATGGAACTTAATTTTACTGTAACATAGTGTACGAATGTGTCTATATAATTTAATTCATTATTAGCTTTTAATTACCTAACAAGACCTACGAATTCCGAGAAACTATTAATTGCTGTTATTATGCATTAAACAATACTAAAGGCAAACATTCTATTTTAGGTATTTTTATATTATTATCTATCAAATAAATAACTTAAAGCAAATAATAGATGCCTCTTTACTAAATTTTGATATCCTTAATTCTTATTATTTTAATCATCCTATCGTTATGTTGCAACAAATAAATATAATACAGAAATAAATTCCCACCACTCAAACCTAACAATAAAAAAAATCCAATAATTTCTAATATAATGAACACACCCGAACAAAAGATTGTCACAATATTACAAAAGGCAATACAATTTTGGCATGTAAATAAGTTAATTAAAAAACGAAACCATTTAAAACCATTTTATAAACTGTAATAATTCCTTTTATTGATTTCTGGCTATTACTACTTAATCAAAATTCAACATTAACACTCCACATTTAAGAACCATAATTAAAATTTATAGTTACATGGGTGTGTTCATTAATTTAACTTTAATGCAATATTTTAATATGATTAAAAATAAAAGTTATGAATACGGTAAGGTTATATTATTTAAATTTTACTTGGGATGTACTAATTTAAATGAATTTTTTTTTTTTGGAACTATAACTAATAAAAAGATGATTGATAGTATTCGAATTACGAAATACACAAAAATTTAATTGATTCATTAAAAATCCTTTGCAATACGATACAATAGTTGAATAATAAATATGCTTTCTTTCAAAGTCAGCTTTCTCCCAAAAGAAAGCATGAATAATCGCTAAATTTCTAATTTTTATTTTGATAACCATGACCATATACCTTTTTTCAAATTCGTAAAAAAACAAAAAATACAATTTTGGCCAACTGTTTTTAGATACCTACTAAATAAGGCTACTAAGTATTTTCGTCGTGAAAATGTAAATAAATATATCTCAACAGAGGTTTTTAGACCCATATCATACATAATTTATTTTCCGAAATATTATAAAACAATACAAATTACAAAGAATTATGTTCGAATATCTATGATAACAAAATACTTGATGCCGGAGTATATATACAGGAATTAAGGCACAAACTGATTCGTTTTCTTAGGGTAACTTTTATGAATAAAAAGCTTGAAGGGTTTGTTAGATAAATTTTACTAAAATAATTTTCTAACGTAGTAAATTAAAATATATTATTTATTAAAATAACGTAAATCATAGTTTTATAAATAAAGCGTTGATGTTAAAAAAAAATCAGTTAAAATTTTATTATTTGATATTTATTATACACATATTTTTTTGCCTAACATCTGCGTACTATTTTTTATATATAATTATTTATTTCTAAAAATATACCATACTTATCCCTACCACATTATCGTAATTAAACCTAAGCCGGACGGGTAGGAAGACGCTTTTTTGTTCTTGTTATGTTTGTGTATCGCTCTTTTAACCTGATACCACCTTTCACCAGGTTTGGGTCTTTAGTGAATTGTCACTATCCCAGGTTGTTTGTTAGTTTGTAAGTCAGAATTTATATTTAGAAACTGACCCGTTAAAACACCTCAGATGAAATACAGATTATTTTATCAAAAATTGTAAATCAGATCAATAATAAATTTTGATTGTCTTCCATAAATGTATGTGGGAAGAAATAATTTTTACTCTAAAGTAAATAATTAATCAATTATAGTAAAATGTTATACTTAAGGTGGGTTGGAAGGGATTTAGAGTTAAGGTCAGTATTTTGCAGTTTTTATAAGAAAAATCTTTTCTGTCTAAAGTTGACATGTTTAGTTTAACTTTCTCTCAACAGTTCTTGAATAACATTTGATAGACAGAAAGTTTATGTCCAAATGCTGTTTTGTTCCGGACAGATATTCAAGAACAGTTTATATTACCATGTGTGGAATATTAAACCAAACGTATCTACTGAAACTGGATTGTATTTGTTTTGGAGAGAAAAGTTTTTTCTTATATAAACTGCGAGAAATTGTTTAATTTGACTCGCTTCCCCTTCCCTCCCACCTTAACAAGGCTAGCCTGAAGATCCCACAAGTGTCTGAAAGAGATACCCGACTAGAAGGAGCTATCAGGAGAGGAACTATCAGGAGAGGAACTAGCAGCAGAGGAACTATCAGGAGAGGAACTAGCAGCAGAGGAACTAGAAGGAGAGGAGCTATCAGGAGAGGAACTAGCAGGATAGGAACTATCAGGAGAGTAACTATCAGGAGAGGAACTATCGGGAGAGGAACTAGCAGGAGAGGAACTAGCAGGAGAGGAACTATCAGGAGAGTAATTAGCAGGAGAGGAACTAGCAGCAGAGGAACTATCAGGAGAGGAACTATCAGGAGAGGAACTATCAGGAGAGGAACTATCAGGAGAGAAGCTATCAGGAGAGGAACTATCAGGAGAGGAACTATCAGGAGAGGAACTATCAGGAGAGGAACTAGCAGCAGAGGAACTAGCAGCAGAGGAACTATCAGGAGAGGAACTGGCAGGCGAGGAACTATCAGGAGAGGAACTAGCAGAAGAGGAATCAGCAGAAGTAGAACTATCAGAAGAGGAACTATCAGAAGAGAAACTATCAGGAGAGGAACTATCAGAAGAGGAACTAGCAGCAGAGGAACTAGCAGAAGAGGAACGCAGAGATGATAGCGTCCACGAAGTAGAAGACGCCATTGGAGATAGAGACCATCCCGGAGACGAGCTTCATGTTACTGTCATGTTGGATGTCAGACACGTCTGCTACTCTGGAGCGGTGGTCCAGCTCCCCTTGTAGCTCCCACCACGAGTCCACCGTAAGGGAGCCCACTGCCAGGAACAAGAAGGCGCCTAGTAGGTTGAAACCCACCTGTGGACACAAGACAGCATGTAGCACAGCTCCCACCACCATTCTGTGGCTACATGTCTCAGACTACAAGTTTATTTTGTATCAGCTAGTTCTAATAGCCAGAGGTAAAGGTTTTCTCTCACTGACCAGCAACTTAGGGGTTTCCTCTCGTAGGTAAAACCCTGCCAAGGTGGCGACAGGGATGACCAGATAGGCCCCAAAGGTGGCATAGGCCAGACCCACTCTCAGGACGTCCCTCTCTAGATAGGCCCCGGTCGAGAAGAGGCAGAGGCACACGATCAACAGGGACTGCGAACATCGTCACACGTCCTAGCTGCGTCAATCACGTGCGGCTTTTACCAGTCATAGGTGAGTGGAGTTAGGGGAGAGGGGAGTAAACATTGAGTAAACATTTCTAGTATAAATAACATTATTTGTATTCATCGAACTAGAGAAAATAAAGTTTAACTAGACCATGCTTCAAATAGCGAAAATACGTTTTACTTGTATATTAAATTACGCTGTTCCCTCACGAGGTGGACAAGATACTCCCTTCATTTCAACAACATCCACACACCGAGTCATACATGCTCTTTTATTATTAAAACTATTAATGTTTCTTTTTTTTCACACATTCGTCTACAACATTTAGCCACGTCTTACATGGTCTACCCCTTCCTTTTGATCCGCACACTCTACCTTCATATATTGGTTTTGTCACTCGATCCACACAATATCTTTATCTCTCTCTTTTTATATATATATATATATATATATATATATATATATATATATATAT
>CABFVZ010000139.1:193916-206739 GCA_902151445.1 Timema monikensis
CCCCCCCCCCCCAGTTCACCCGACCGAGATTCGAACCTCAATCTCCCCGTCCTCAGCGGTCGAGCTCAACACGACTAGCGCGTTAGACAACTACGCCACCGAGGCGGGTATATTAGTAGTAGTAGTAGTATATACTATATATATGTATATACTACTAATATATATATATATAGTAAAATGTTATCAATATCCACTGCAAAAAAATGTGTCTGTTCCTAAACGCGTCTTCTTGCCAGACTTCAACCGTAGCTTTCGAGGAGTTGTTTTTAGACCCCAGAGGAACCGTCATCAGCTGACATTTCTATTTTTAACTGGTAGTACCAGTGGTTCAGTTTAATGTGCGGGGGAATGGACAGTGTGGAGTCATTTAAAAAACACAGAAACAGGCGAGCGATCTATTTAGATTGATCCCCACAGTTTGATATCAATGCTCGTTCAGTGGTGTCGTTAGGATAATAGCGTGGAGGGAAGAGGGTTACCTTAAATTAACAAGATCATCTTAAGATTAGCACACATCTCCCTCCACCCCCCAACCCTATCCCTTTAACACAAACATAATATTCTTGTAAAGAGACAGTTTTTAAATGCTTTATTTTCTTTAATTTTTTATTTCAAGCACCGCGTCTGATTATACACATTAAAACTAGTTACATAAGGTTGAATTTAGAGAAAGTGTATCCGCATTTGGGTGAAGAGAGGGAGGGAAGAGATGATGGAAAACCATTTTAGAAAAAAAACACATCATCTATTGCATGAGTGACGCCTTTGTCCACGTGATCCCCAAATCAGTTGTTTTCTTTATTAAACAAACTACTATGTATCCTATATGTAGTAGCAATGTACCACAAGAAAGCAGGCACATGTTCTGTTATTAAAGGTCATCAAATTGCCGAGTGAAAGATGACCTTAGTGATGCTACAAAGTCAAAAAAATAGGTTAGTCATGTTTTTAAACAAAAAATAAACGTCTAAGCTAAACTACTTTATTTACATATCAATAATAGTGTATCTTTATTTATCTAAAATTAAATTACTTTAAAGGTAGTTTACTTACAAGAAATTATAAGTAACTTTGAATGTTTTGGAAATTGATCTTAAAGATTAAATTCAAAATGGAAATTTGTGAAGAGTATTTCATGATAAATAAGAATTTTTTTAAATTTTAGAAATGAAAAATAGTTTTATAGTAGTTTGCAAATAATTTATTTTTGAAAATTTGAATTTTGTTGATTACTATATTTGAACAAGTTTGTTTAAAACATATTAAGTGATTATTGTAATTAACAAGATGACATGTTTGTTTTTTGTATCAGTAAAACTTAAAACAAGGGTAGTTTACTAAAAACCTATTTTCGATCATTTTCTTCGAAGCTATAAAACATAATATAATAAAGTTTGTGCGATTGTGTCAAATCATTTGTTTTGAGTTGTCATTGGATCATTGAGAAAGGGACAGAGGAGGAGGTGGGGGTAGTTTAGTGTCTACTGTAGATAAATAGGCTCAGTGACGTTACTACGCTCTTTCAAACAAACCTGCTTGTGTCACGAGTAATATAACGAGGAAAAGAAGACGGTTTATGCTAGTGTGTAACCCTCTCATCACGTACTTTGAGCTGGCCTGATACATTTTACATATGAGCTCATATCAATACGTTCATATGTGCTCCTTTCGTACTCATATGCTACCCGAGATTCAGCAATGGTGTCGTTGAAATAACATAATTATAACTTTTTAAACTTGGGGGCTCGCAAAATTTTAACAACCATCTTTATTATCTTATTACTGACTGCGCCATTAGATTGTGCTCTGTTTGTAAATATATTGTTGTCAAGGCGTCCTTAGCAGACATGAGGCCTCACCCCTAACCTCACAAACATATATTATTATTTTAATGTTATTATTATTATTATCACTGCGTCTTACTACCCGTTCGGGTTATACGCACTTACGCTAATGTGTAATGGTAGGGTGATTGTAAGATGAAATGGAGGACCTATAGTTTAACGTGGGATCCGAACCACGGTGGAGGCCTGGCACTCCACACATTCACAAGATGTCTTGTCAGAGGTGAAGGAAGGGTTTGGTAATCAGATAAATCTGTGCCAGGACCGAGGATTGAACCCCGGACCTCCAGCACAAAAGTCTGACACCTTACCACTAGACCACCAGGTCACCGTAAATACATGTAATCTTTAATGTTAAAGGATTTTTTTAAATATATATAAAGTTTTATTTCTCCCCAACCCTTCTTACGATTTTCTTCCCAGACGAACTTGATCTGTATGTAGGTACAAAGAACAACTGTTTCAATTTTGAATAAAATCGGTTGATGCGTTCAAAAGTTATCGTAACACAGACAGACAAGTGCGAAACGGTGGAGTTAAAAACGGAGAACTTGTTTCACTCGTACAATAAATAAAAACCACTCTATTATGCTTGTATTAGTTTAACAATAACAATATTTGTTGATAACATATACAGGAACACAGAGGCAAACGTTTCCCACCCCTTGTTTTCTCCCTTCTGTCACCTAACCAAGCGCGGGGCCCCACCAAATAGGGGGAGAGGGGGGCCCTGTGTGGTCGCACCATTTGCACACCCTTAAGGGCGGCCCTGTTTCTTGTATCCTGATATATATGAATTTAATATCTGTTTACGTTATATATGTCATTTAATAACTAGTTGGTGTTAAAATACTGTTTAGTAGATGTTATAAAAAATATTATACACTATAATCCCATTAGAACGAACCCCGTTTATCCGAAATTATGGATAATCCGAACACACTTTTCAGAAAACGGAGAAAAAATTAAGTTCCTGTAGCTAGAGATAATTACAACACATATTACGTGCTATATACTGTATTAGCGTCACCTTTCAGGGTAAGCGGAACACCTACTTACCACTGTATTAGCGTCACCTTTCAGGGTAAGCGGAACACCTACTTACCACTGTATTAGCGTCAGACAGATCTGCGGGAGGCGGGGGGGGGGNGGGGGGGGGGGACAGCCAACCACAAACACGACACGAACAGTTCTCTACATTTTCCCACTCTCCACCGTGAAAAACTGAACCGGTGCGTTTTGAACGGCCGCTGAACGCGGATCTTGTCGTGTGAACGTCTGCCCGAACGGTTCCATCCTCGCGAACTCGATAGAACACTCAACGACCTCCTGCTTATTTCTCGTCGGCCGGAAACCTTGGACCGCTTATAGAAGAATCGTCACGTAGTGTGTCGGTGAAGTTTTGTAAGGAAGACCTTGCGCTCGTCAAGAGGGGACGTTGGCGATTGGACGACTGCCAACGACTAAGGACCGACCGGCCAACTCGGGCCGATTACAAGATGACCGTTACCCGCTCCGGTGGTCACACGGTCTAAGAGAGGCACGTCTAACTCATTTTCATCATCAGAGTCACATTGGAAAATTGAAATTTGCAAAGGAGCCATATTAAAAAAAATCTATATTTTTACCATCTTAAAAAAGAAGAAGAATATATTTCATTTTAAAATTCTTACTATTAAAAAAATTAAATTTTAAGACTTTCCTTCTTATTCTACAAGTTTTTATTTATCCCCACGTCTTACCACCCATATGCACTAATTACACTAATGTGTTAGAGATAAGGGCGGTTGAATTGAGAGGAAATGTACCTACATTAGAGTAAAACCACCCCCAGTAGACTCTACCAGGATTCAAAACCCGATCTCCCCTTCATCGGCAGTCCAGCCAGACTATCAGAGACTGTTCTTCCTACAGTGTAATCTTAACTAAATATAAACCAACCTTATTTGATAGTTCCTACGTGCAAGGGACCCCCTATGATCAGATGTATACACGCAGCAACGAGCTGTGTTACTGTAGCTTCACAGTCTGGTTCTCGAACACTGACCGCAGCAATAACGGCCGCAACAATGAATGGCTTCCACCCAACACGCGAGCTCTCATAGGGTGAAAACTTCTTTTTGTGTGTGTAGCTTGTTTTGTTTGGTGAAGGGGGGGAGGGAGGGAGGGGTTGGCTCGATTGTGATAGAGAGGTGATTAGCTGTATAGTGCTACCCCTCTCCCCCTATTCCCCCCCACCTACACACACATCACGTCACGCACGTGCAAGCAACATGTGTCCTCGCAAGTCGTAGACGGGTAGTAAGGTTAAGTTTTTTAATTAATTTTTTTTGCACCGTGTCCTACTACCCGTTCGGGTTTTACTCCAATAATCTAATCACCCTATTGGGTTAAGGATTAGGAAGGTTTAATCGAGAGGAAGTGCATCCGCATTAGCGTTGAGGGAGAGTGGAAAACCATTCTGGTAAAACCACCCCCAGTGCACCCGACCGGAAAAGAACCCCGATCTCCCCATCTTAAGCAGTTTAATCCAACACGAGAGTAGCGCGTTAGACCACGCAGCCACCGAGTCAGAGTGAAAAAGTGGATTATTTTTTTGGAATGTCTCACTCTTGCACTAACGTGAGCCCGACGACACGCCATCAAACATCCGAGTGAAGTGTTAGGGGAGGTTGTGAGAGTGTCGCCCAGATCGTCACCGCTGGGGCAACAGGCGGACCGGGGGCTAAGATGACTCCGGCACAGCGGATCAACAGAGAGATGGGAAACAAAACAGCCAAAGTTTTCATCTCATCCATTAAAGGGGAAGATACGAAGGATATACAAGTAAAGGGGAAGATACGAAGGATATACAAGTAAAGGTAATGTCCAAGCTCAATCCTGCCAAGGATAAGATCCGGATCAGGTTTATCCGGCCAGCAGGGAAGATGGTTGTAATAGAGACTGAGGATAGTGAGGACACAGAAAAGATATAAAAATGGGATTCAATTACTTGAGGGGCTCAAGTGTGAGGATCCGAGGAAGAGACGACCACTCGTTACTATTGACGTACCATCAGGACATGACAGTGGAGAAACTGGGAGAGACAGTTTATAAACAAAACCTAGAGGGCAGAATCACACAAAAGGAGTTTTTAGAGGGATTTGAACCTAGGTTTAAAACAGGATCGAGAGAGAGACGGGTCACCAACCATGTGGTGGAGGTATCCACAAGGGTCCGGAACCTACTGGTTGGGGGCCGTGTCTACTTACGTTTCAGTAACGTCTCGGTGAAGGACTACTTAGTCATTACGAGATGCAACAGGTGCAGGGATTTAGGGCATAGGGTGAAATTCTGCCCTAAAAAGGAGTGAGTATGTGGTCACTGTGGGAAGGTGTGACATGAACTCAAGGAATGTAAGGTGAAAACTCAGACGTGTATACCATGTGGTAATAGAGGAGAAGATAAGTGTAAGCACCCTAACACCAGGGAGTTCTCCACGTACCAACTGCTTTTAGATAGACAGATACAATTACAGACGATGACGAGTAAGGACACAAGGGCTCTATTGATGGTGCTACAGAAAATACTGGACAGATTAAATTAGATGGACGTGGACAGACACAATAGGGGAAGTAAAGGTAAGTCTGATAATAAAAGAAGAATTCCCCTTCAAGAAGGAGGAAGACCATAAGGAGAGCAGAAAGGTATAGAGAAGGTAAATCTGAGGTTAAGATAAGCACCCAACCGGAACACCAGGTAATGGAGAAGGTAGAGATAGATACGGAGGAAGTAACTTCAACTTCAACTGTGGAAGAATATAATCGTAAGCTCTGGAACATTGAGAGGTGGAAGTTTCGGAAAAAAGGGCCGGTTATAATTCATGGGAGAGTTGTCGAAGTTGAGTAGGAACAAAAGGAAGAAACAGCTAAAGAGAAGCACCCGTTGAAACCACTGGAAGCGTACATTGAGAGAGAGAGAGAAGGCAGTGGACGGGAATGAGGGAAAGGCAGCGGGTGAAGAAGAGAATAAGTTGGATGATATGGTGGATATTGGTCAGGAAGAGCTGCAAACCCTACACCTGGTCATGAGACACGTAATAATAACTGGCCATGAGTGAGGTCATTCTGTTGCTTTCACCACCCCCGAGGTCATGAACCTACCTACGGAGGCGGGACAACTACTGGAAAGGATTCACAAGATATTTGAAAGAAGGGACGAAAAGCTCGATGTAGAGGCATTTTACCAGCATTTTGTCAAAGAAAACGGTCGCATAGCGTTTGACCCGAAAGAAGCTTGGCCCAAATGTTTTGTTTTTACACATAACTCATAATGGATACAGTTGAAAAATTAAGGATTGGGCAGTTGAATGCTATATGGAGTGCGACGGTAATGGATGAGATCAGGAAGGTGGTGGAGGACCTGCAGCTAGACATAGTTTGTCTGAGAATCCGAGAATAGTGGTATCTGAGAGGTCACCAATGAGTGCAGTAGTGGTCTTTAATAAGCATCTAACGATCACAAGGGTTGATCAATTATGCAACGAGAGAGTCACTTGTGTTGAGGTAGCTCGAGAATAGGCACAGTCATTCTTGACAATATGTATTTCCAGTACAGAGAAGATATATTTAGGAATGAGTGAGGCAGTAGATGAGGTAGATGGAGGGACTCCTGTTATTTACTTAGCAGACACGAATTCTAGGTCACCCCCCTGGTAAGCGATGTGTGGAGGAGAGTGGATGGAAGAAAAGGAGGATATCGTGCCTATAAGAGGGGAGGAAAATTGGAGGAGATAATTGCGACGAGAAAACTTATAGCAGCGAACCGACCAGGGAATCCCCCAACATACCAAGGGAGAGTTGGGGAGAGTTCCAACATAAACGTGACACTCCAAAATCAAGAAGCTGGGGAAATGGTTGTTAAGTGGGAAGTGCTGGATGGAATGACAACCAGTGACCATAATTTGATCATCTTTGAAATATAGTTAGAAGGTATAAGGCAAGATCAGATAGACCTGGAGAAAAGGTTAAGATACAACACAAGGAAGGCAAACTGGGACAGGCTAAGGGTTCTGCCGGTGCTGCCACCTGAGGGGGCTGAAGGAGGAAATGTCAATATCGCCGCCAAGGAATATTAGATCCAGAGTACGGTGCAGGGGCGGATCCACATCATTTTAATAGGGGGGTCATAATTATAAATAACATAATTACTTAGTTTTAGATTTCTGCTTAAAAGCCACGTAATAGTTTATAATTTATACTTGATATTATGTATGTTTTAAACCGTGGTCATCCTCTCCAATTTTTTTAAATCAGATAGTTTTAATAAACTATTAGAAGTGAATCTTCTTCAACAATTTTTTGAAAAATTTTTCACTCTAGAAGCTATGATTAATCTTCGTCTTGATTTGTTTTAAAATTAGATTCTTTTAATAAACATTTAAAGTGTTCCTCACCTAGAAATTTTTGAAATTTGGATGCCCCTCGAAGCTATTTAGAGTGAGCCTCGCCTTAATTTTTTATGATAGTTAGATACCTTTACAAGATAATCTTTGAAGTAGTCTTCCACCGACAACATTTTGAAAATTGAACTATTTCAAACACTAGGCTATTTGGGGTGGTCCTCGCTTGAAAATTCTTCAAAATGGCATGCATCCAGAACCTATTTGGAGTTGTTCTCCCATAGACATTTTATAAATTTGGATGAATTTGNACACCCAGTGGGGCAGGGTACCGGGGGCGGAACAACTAGTAGAATAGGTATAGGAAAGAAGATTTAGTTGCTTATTCTAAATTTATTATTGTATTTAAAAAAAAAGAACGTAGCTAAAAGATGTAACGTTGATTCAAGATGTAGATTTAGGTCCCGAGTTACATGCTAGGAATCGGGATAAATAATGTAAATAAATAAATAAATAAAACATCCGAGCAGCTCTCCTATCAACCACACAAGGACATCATCTCTTATTCTGTTAATATTGTCCTAACTGCTCCCCGCGGCAGGTTTACTAACTTACTATCTCACGATTATTCTAGCAGGAAATGGTGGAGTGACTATAACATTTATCAGGGGTGTTCAAATAGGACCTTATCAGGGAATAGAGTCCACAGTTTGAAAAAAAACACCTTTCATCCCAAGTTTTGTAGTTGATGGAAAGCTCGCGGGTGTGTGGATAAGATGTAAATTCTGGTCTGCCGGCACCGGGTTCAAATCCTGACCTTATATACAGAGGGAGTTTTTTTCTAGACAGTTTTTTTCCACTCTACTTTTACACAAATGCGGGTATATTTCCTTTAAATTACAGTTTAATGATATTGACCTCGGTTGGCTTGAGGTAAAGTGCTCGCGTCAGGCTCAGATGTTCGTGGGTTCAAACCCAGCCGAGGTCAACGGATTTTTGTTGAGTGATAAAATCCGTAGCACAACTTCCTTCGGAAGGGAAATAAAGCCGTCGGTCCCAGTCGATTGTGGCAGGTATGAATCTTGAAGGATATCTAGAAATATCTTTCCTGGTGAAATTGGTAGACCCTTTCGAGCTTGCTCATAGAAATTCTTGATAGCTGGTTCAGAAAGTGTACGTAAAATACTTAAAATAAACACTTTGTTCATCCCTACCGGTTTACTATATTTAAATTATTTTACTATTACCGCGTCTTACTATCCGTTCAGGCTGTACGCATATGCACTAGTTACACTAGTGTGTTATAAATTAGGAAGGCTGCAGTTAGAGGAAATGTACCTGAATTTGCGAGGAGGGAGAGTAGAATACCATTTAGTAAAAAAAAACACCTTCCGTACAATTGACTGAGATTTGAACCAAGATCTCCCCATCATCGGCAGTCCAGCCTATTGCGAAGAAAGAAAAGGAGTTGATAAATTTTCATAAACTTTTAACTTAATTTTTTTTAAATAGGAAAACTGTGGGGGAAGGGGTGTTAATAAATACCAACAACTACTTATTCCTCCATTTGAGAACAGAGTTGGTTTTTATCAAGTGGTTTTACACTATCTCTCTCCACACAAATTCGGGTACATCTCGTCTATATTTCTCCTCTATGACTTAATTAGATCATTTGGACGTGTAGTATAGTGCGGTGCACACATACAAAGAGGTTACTATAACTCAATCTATGATATAAAGATGAGAAGGACGACTTGAAAGAAATTATCCCACATCAGCGTGCAGAGATGAGGGAAAGTTGAAAACAAATTGTTCAGTGCCAAGAGGTGACCAACGAATGTATATTATATTTATTTTAATATATTATAATCTTTCTTAGTAATTTTATCAATAAATTGGTCCGCATCACATGATTACTTGACCTTGAAGACCATTAATTAATTTTTTTTAAAATGGTCGAGGAAAACCAAATGATATTATTTTGACTATCGAAAGTTGTTAATGGAATGTTATTAATTTGTCCTATCAACACGTGGTTTGTTTAAATGTAGCGTAACTCGCATTCAACACAATATTTACCAACATATTTCCTAAATATTTGACACCACCCATTGTTGAAATCACTCTCAGGAAACAAAAGACCACTAACCACTACACAAATAACAAACCACTTGATTACTATTTGGTTTTCTTTGTTGTAATCGCAATGTTAAAAAAACAAACCTTTTGAAACTTGGCGGAAATTACGCTCTTTCTTGGTTTACAAAACTGTCCAAATTCCACCACTAGAGTGCAATGGCGTATGACATAAATTCCCTGGAGGTCTCTCTTGGTGATATCGCACAGTATAAGACTTGAGACACGGTTGTCGGACACTGCAGAGGAGTCAAAGCTGTATATCCAGGCCTCGAGGTGAATGATGACACCAGGAACTTGTTGGGAACTAATCTGGGAGACCAGGGGATGTCCTTATGAGGATAGCAAACCGGGCCTTATGATAATCCATGTGGTATGTGTCGCTTTAATTATATAAACAGTGCCAAGGAAGCCCGCTAAAACTATCCTACCTACTATCGATTATTAAAACAGAATCGGACCCATAATATGCCCCGAACACTCGTTTAAATATTGCTCCCCTGGATTCGAAACACGCTACCCAAAGGAGACGATCTAGCAGGGAGAGATTTGCAAAACCTCGAGATGTCCATCCGAATCTTAGGACGTCTAGCTCAAGCCATATTACAGTAGCCCCATGGCTTCTTTGGTGCTGACTGACAGCTGACGGCTTTGAAAAGTTACCAGACCAAATTATGTATCCCTACGCAAAACTATATGATCTGCAAAAACATGTGTTTAGCATCTGTCACTTCTGACGGTAAAAATGTAGGTATTTACCTAAATGTTGACTGTCAACTGTCAGCTGTGAGCTGTGAGCTGTCAGTCAGCACCAAAGAAGCCACGGGGCTACTGTACCTACATAAGTTAGTTATCCGCGGGGTGAGAGGATATCTTGAATGCACCTGGTTAGAGGATGCAGCCGGTCGTATTTGAGTGAAGGACCTCCCATATCGGAGTCAGAAAAGGATGCCTTTTCGTAGGCTAGTATAATGATAATTTGACAAGCTATCACTCATGACAGCATTGTTCCTGTTATTATAATCTGTCCCTGATACACAGGAAATATCACTCACGCACAAGGAAATGTTGTCAAATGTATACAAGGAACGAGAGATAATTGAACAGGACATGCCCTCATCTGGAGTTGAACCAAACACCTACCATCCCATCATATTGTCACCTAACATCCAGCCAGAGAATGTGAAATATAACATTTTGAATGGTTTGGTAATTACATTTAGTTAACGCGCTACTCTCGTGTTAGACTAGACTACTGAAGACGGGGAGATTGAAGTTCGAATCTCGGTCGGGTGTACTAAGGGTGGTTTTTTTTCCAAAATTGTTTTCCACTCTTCCTACACACAATTAATGCGGGTACACTTCCTCTAAATAAATCCTTCCTAAGCCCTAAACCACATTAGTGTGATTAGTACATAGGCTTATAGCCCGGACGGGTAGTAAGACGAGGTGCTGTAAACAAGTTTTGACTACACCTCAGTTCGAAGAATGATGTTTGCGTCAGAAGGGAAACCCATCTGGAGTGGTCAAACGACTTACGACATCGGTTTGTCTGGGTCAAGGTTTGTACCTCGCCCGGGGAATTCCCCGTCTTGATTTATTCCCCCTTTTCCCCATGTAAACACACGTGCATTTCCTTTTAAATACTTTACCTTGTTTTTATTATCACCGCGTCTTACTACCTGTTCAGGTTTTACGCAGGTATGACAACTACTAGGATGACGAAGGACCCGCATTTGCGTGGAAGGAGAGCGGGAAACTATTCAGGAATAAAACCACCCTCGGTAGACCCGACCAGGATTCGAACCATGATCTAGCTGTCATAAGCAGACCAGTATAAAATGAGAGTGACGCCTTAGACCATTCGGCCACTGAATCAGGTAAAAAATACTCTACTCATTGTGTACATTCAGAGAGTTACATTCAAACAGGGATTTGAACTCGGACCAAATTCTCAACTTCTCTTCCGAGTGAAATATAATAACAGTCGGTGTAAGACTCCAAGCGTACCAATGTAACAAGGAAGTAAGCGTATAACCCGAACGGATAGTAAGACGCGGTGCTAAAAAAGAAAAACAAAAGGAAATATCACCGCTTGCTACAAAAGCACGTATCAATACAACAAAGACTTTACATGGCGGATTTTTTTGTCTTAACCAACAGTAGGAATGTTACATTTATATAAGGGCCTTTTATGCTTGCGATTTGTGTCGTCTGACAACAGAAAAAAAAACCGGACGATAAAACCTCGTACGGTTTGTAAAGTTCTTATATAAATGCAACATTTATTCGTCCGGTGAATAAACTAGTAGGAGGGAATGAAAACATTTTGGATCATTTCGTGTTGAATGCAGCCTACTGGTTGACCTTAAGAAAAATACAAAGACGAATATGGGTTACTGTCCCATTAACAGCGCAAGCAAGATACGTAGATACGTAATTTACACGAATATTACAAAGAATACAGTTTCAATACAATTAATAATACGACGCCATTTGCCGAAACTGTTCAAACATCTGACCAACAAGATAGGAGGTTGGTTGCACTGATTTCTAGATTATTATTATTATTATTATTATTATTATTATCACCGCGTCTTACTACCCGTTCGGGCTATACGCACTTACGCTAATGTGTAATGGTAAGGGTGATTGTGAGATGAAATGAAGGACCTACAGTTTAACGTGGGATCCGAACCACAGTGAAGGCTTGACGTTCCATTCTGATTTCTAGAGAATGGACGACAAATAACTCGCGCGTTTGCGTAAAAGGGACCATTAAATCCCATCCATAAAGAGAAACCGTACGATATATTTTTTTTGTCGCATGCGATTCCTAGGATACGATGACGCGTTCTTGAAATCATAACGACAATTAACTGGGAAGACAGAGCAGAAAGGGATCTATTTGTGCCCATTGATTTATTTGCCGTCTCGGTTGTCGGACGACAGGAATCGCATACATAAAAGGGCTCTAAAGTCATTCGACAATGAGAACCAATAGATTCTTCGAGTCTACAACATTTTGACAGGGAATTTAACATATACTGGAGGAGTGGGGGTTATATGGTCAAGGTAGCAAGTAGCAATGTCTTAACCTATTGGAGCAACATCGACCAGGTACCCTTGATATAGTGGTCAGCGTACCCTGGCTACCAGCCTAGGGGGCCCGGATTCAATTCCGGGCTGGTACCACGGGTATTTTCCCCGAAAGGGGAATCACCCCAATGGTCGCAAGGATAGGTTTGGATAGTATTAAGTTAGGTTAAGAGTGTCTACCTGTTCCACACCCTCATACTCACCATCATCTCACCAGGACATGTTAAGAGCCTCTAGGGTAAAGATGCGCTATCAGTACATTTGGGCGTCCCCTGGACATTGTTACAATATTACCGGCTAATATTGTCACAGAATTGGTCGCGGGTGTTCATCTTAGACACGCATATATATATATATATATATA
>CABFVZ010000139.1:208069-220213 GCA_902151445.1 Timema monikensis
CTGGTTGCCTACCTGGCAGGAATTAAGACTTGTCTTTGAAATCAAACATGCATGATTATCTCGGAAACAGGGAAAGATAGACAGTTTCTCCAGACACATTAATTTTTTTGTTAATTTTAATCCTTGTTTTGTAATCTTAAGTCAAAATTAGTAATAATTACTCTGGCAAATTTTATTGCAGAAAAGTGTTACAACCCCCCCTTTTTTACATGATGGGGGTGGATAACGGTAACAGCACATTTAGTTTATTAATGATCAAGGTTTCAATAAGTAGTATACAAAGATTCGTTGTAATACCTTAATCAGCTTTCATAATATTTCACACAATAGTCGTTTTTAGCTCTATGTTTAGGGGTGTATACCACCATTAATATTCAAGATGGACCCTAGGCTGCTGATGTGAATTATTCTATTTTCACCCAAGGAATAGCCTCCCAAAGTTTGATGCAATGTTTTAGATACACGTTGTATATAAGGGAAGATCGACCGCACGAAAATAAGATAAAGACAACGCTGTTTCCCCAACAATGGCCGTGAGTTTCCTCAGAGATGATCTCCAGTGAAGTAGTCTCGACTTGGGGCCTACAATTTAGAGCTAATTAATCTGGATTTTACTTGATCCGAACTTTGGCGACGTTAATCTAGACTGTTTAGTGCCAGTCCCCAACCATTTAGTCCGGATTATCAGAGTTTTACTCTCTGATACAATGTTAAAAAGTAAAAGAAAGAATTATCAGACAAGTCTAGGTCAAGCTAGTAAGACCACATTGCGTGAACTCACAGGGTAGGCCAAACGGCCCCGCAACACATCAACGTCAGAGGTGTTGCCTGCCCACTCAGGGGCTTTGAACGGTGTTTGAGATGTTTATCGTAACAAGATTATAGTAATATTTATCGTCACACTATGCATAAATATCAGTGATCGTATGGCCTGATGGTAAGGGGGGTGGAGAGGGTTGGGACATGGTGGAAGATTACCCCTCTGTAAAGAATCCCCCTCACCCCCGGGAACAAATTTGCCTTCCTCTAGGTTTGTTTTCTTCCCATCTGACGTACTTGGAAATGTAGATGAAAGATGAATGAATCAAAATAAACTTTTAAAAAATCAATAAACGTGCAAAGTTTAGCTTAAAACATATATAAATTTATATTTATTTGAAATATACATTGGGTGGATGTGGAGACAGATGACAGTTTCCCTAAGTTCATTATTTAGTCGCATAAAACAGTTAACATACATTAATGGTTCAACGCTTCTTTAATTTAAACATATTCCTAGTAATATTCAAGCATCCTTCCTATTTGATTTGAAAAACAATAAACCCTAAAGAATTTTAAAATGTTTTATAATATAAATTATTACGATATTTTATGTCTTTAATATTATTAAATGATTGTTAATTCAGGTAATACGCATTAGATAAATTTGTATGTAAGACTTTATTTTACAACGAAGAGGTTAAATTGCTTTTGAGAATTTACAACATAAGTTTACACCGTAGAAGTTAAATGGTTTTTGAGATTGACAATATAGTCTTACAGTGTAGAAGTTAAATGGCTTTTATCATTATTAGCACCGCGTCTTACTACCCGTTCGGGTTATACGCACTTACGCTAATGTGTAATGGTAGGGTGATTGTTAGATGATATGGAAGACCTACAGTTTAACGTGAGATCCGAACCACGGTGGAGGCCTGGCATTCCCCACATTCACAAGATGTCTTGTCAGAGGTGAAGGAAGGAGTTTGGAAATCAGATAAATCTGTGCCGGGATCTATTTTGATATAGATTGCTTCTTAAATCCCACAAACTCTTTCTTTCAAATACCAAAGTTATTAACTTTTCACAGTCCATCATTTTACCATGTCTTTCTCAAGATAAGAGTACAGACGATCTCTTGAAAATCGGGCCGTTTGGCCAAAAAACAACAACAAACAAACAAATATATTTGAATCTGTCGGACGTATTCGGTCGAACTTAACGGTTGTACTATGCCCCCGTTAATGGAGGAACATCAGATTGAAAATATCGAATACGATACTAGTGTGACCATAGCCTTACTCGACGAGTCAAATATCTCTTTCAACATTTCTCCTGGTCTTCCTGACTCGCTGTCTCAAACTCAAACTCCGCTACCCATCGTGTCTACTCGTGTCGCCATCTCTTGGCACGAGCGCGTAGCTCTGCTTCGCGATGGAGGCGCTAGATGGCACTGGCGTCAAACTCCAGAACTTCTGATCCTTACCGAAGTTCTGTGCGTCCGTCAGATTCTCCGGTAACTTCTGGTTCAGGGTTTCCGGTAAGAACGTTGCGGAAATGGCGGCCAACGTCGTCAAGAGGCCGATGATGAGGTATGGGTACCTGGTGTCCACGGCGGAACCCTTGAATAAGCAGGACAAGTTCACTTTTTCATCATCGTCATCATCGTCGTCAATTAGTTACAGCATCCGATGCCGGAAATGAGATTTACTGTCCAATTTACTCTGAATATGTTAAATATTCTAAGATTATTTTTTGACCAATTTCGGTGCTAGAATGGTCTAAGGCATCACTATCGCAATACACACAGCTGTCGATGATGGAAAGATCAGAGTTTGAATCCCGGTCGAATGCATTGAAGGTAGATTTTCCCAAATGGTTTTACAGCCTCCCTCCACGCAAATGCATATGTACTTCATCTTAATTCAACCATATTTAATCTTAATACATTAACGTAATAAATACATATACTTATGACCCGATTGGCGTTAAAATTAGAAACAAAAGTAATCTACATATTGTAGAAAATTAGACTATATGAGGTCCCAGTATGGAAATGTTACCAGGTAGACGATGTAAGGTCCCAGCATACCGATGCCGCTGGAAGCCAGGGACCCCAAAGAGGTCCCCGTCTGTCTCACTGAGGTAGGGTAGGTCTCCATAGCCTGCAGGAACACCACGTAATACGGGATAGTGATGCACATCTTAGTCACTGCCAGGGTGAGGAACGTCACCCACTGCAAACTGGGATCTGTGGAATAAAAACTACCTCTCATCTAATGAACAGACAAATGTTAATCTCAGCTTTCTAGACTGGAGCCGCTACTTTATCATTCGAGTGGGTCCTCATTTATCCTCACGAGGCTGAGTTGAGCCCGTTACAGATCCACTGCTTCACAGAATAGTATGTAAATGCCAGGGATTGAACTCAAGACCTTTGGATCTGTAGCCAAGAACTCTGACCTTGAGACCACGGACGCGGTAAAGCAATTTCTAAAGAGGCTTTATTTAAAAGCACGTTATTTATGGAAGGTCCACATTAAATAATATTTGAAAAACACAGTCTTTTATCAGGAGGAAAATATGAATGAACGTTTATAATTGAAGGTCACCCTGAGAATATTTTGTTTCAGCCAACATAAACGGAGATATTATCGATATAAGTGTAGTATTCTACTTTAATCTGAGTGTATTTCACAACCAATACAATTAGGTATTAATCAATGTCCCCTATATGTTTGTTTACAAGGTGCTTCGGAAGATATTTGGTTCAAAAAGAGATGGAGCTACTGAGGAATTGAGGAGTTATATAATGATGATTTACATACCATGTTCTCATAACAAAACATTGCTAAGCTAATCAAATCTCACAGATTATGGTGGGCAGGACATGCAGAGAGAATGGAAGAATCTAGAACCGTGCTCAGGGAATTTATTGGCAAATCTAATTGGAGTAGACCATTGGGAAGACCTAGACGCAGATGAGAGGGTAACATTAGAATGGTCATGAACGAGATAGGATGAAATGAAGTGAACTGGATATAACTAGCTCAAGATAGGGATACGTGGCCTATTTTTGCAAGTGCAGCAATGCACTTTCGTGTTTCTGATGCCATAGTGTAAGAACTAAGTAAGTATTACGTAAGTAAATATAATTTTTTATGTTTGTTTACACATTGCGATTTTAATGTTTCCAAGTAGTATGCATACTATCATGACATGTGCAAACAAATACTTTAATTAGTTACTAAACATAAACAATTACTAACCATTTTAATCCAGTCTTGCCAAACACCCAGATAATCTACCGATAAGCTTAAATCGTATATTTGATCTAATGTACAAATTAGCTCATGTCACCAACCAAAAGGTGTGGGCACAGTTCAAACTTTACACTGTTACCCCTAGACAGCGAGGGAATTACTTCTTCATAATGGGAATAATTTATTAATGCTTTACTGCTTCAATAATCGTCATACGTTTCACTCAAATGAACTCTAAATTTATTTATTTGTTCATATTCACATGAAAGGTACGCTCCATTGACCCTGAAAGTCAGTAGTCTTACCTTGACTGATTACACTATGGCCCTATATTATAAGCTACACCATAGTGGAACCAAATATGGTATCCTTGGTACCTTTCAGGAAAACTGAGGGTTTCTCCATTGCTTTGGACTTAAGACTTCATTTCATAACCAACAGGAATATAAACCAAAGGTGATTGGACATCATCTGTACAACAATGCCTCAAAGCTCTAGTCTAGTACTGAACCAAAGGCCTGGGGTTTAACGAGTCACCAGGTGAAGTTGTTGGCTAACCCAACAAGAACACGCTTTGGGCGTTTAATCGGCCATATCGTGAAGAATGTGACAGAAGGGTTTGAAAGGCACTCACTTATGCCTGAATAATGAAATGACGGACCATCCTTTAAGAATGAATGACGATCAAGAGTCCTCACCTCTCGTTGTGGCAGCCATGAGGAGGAAACCCACTGTGGCTATCATGAAGCTGATCGCCGGAGGCCATCTCCTGCCGAATCTATCGCTGATCCAACGTCCCACGACGTAACCAGGCAGCTCTGATGCAGACTGCCACACGTAGTTAAGGAACGGGTTGCCAGACATGTTAACCACGTTCAGCATGAGAGTGAAGACCGTCAATGAACTGATGGACCTGTGTGAACGGAGTTTGTCTCTTACAGACTGGACCTTGAAAACTGTTCAGGCATTCCATTGACAGACATGAGCCTAAACATTTATCAGGGACTCCGTCATGTTGTCATGTTTTCTCGATTAGTACAGTATATATATGGGGCATAGAGAGAGGGACTTTTGAATACAAATAAATAGCAGAGCAGACACTAATAAGCACAGCTGATAAACATTTGCTTGATATAATATGATTTCAGTCTCTAAAGGGACATTTTAGGGAAATAATTACAAAATTGACCTTATGAAGCTAATAACTAAGTGATAAGACGAGGCTTTACACTAATATATTAAATTATTCTCGACACCGCCTGGGATGGACACGGTGTCCCTATATGACTAGGACCAATGGTTGAACCACTCGTCAGATCAACATCAGACTCACCAACAGATGATGATTAGCCCCGTGTTCCTGGCAAGTCTCCAGCTCGACGCCAAACTGGCCACGCCGTACGTCTTCTCCTGTTTTTCCGTGAACATATTCAGGTTACCTTCGACTAGATGCTCCTGCATAGACTTTCCGTTGACTCTACCTATATAGCAGATGACTTTGGCGGACTCTTTGTTCCTACCTTTGGCGGAGAGCCATCGGGGTGACTCGATAAACATCCTGAGGGAAGAAACAAGATAACATATTCTTTTACCGTGATAAAAGGCTCAATACTTGAATGGCGCTGAGATATGGACGCTCAGGGTGAAGGAGAATAAATATTTGGAAATATTTTAGATTTAGTTCTGAAGGAGTGTGGAGAGGATTTAGTGATAAGATAGGGTGAACAATGATTAAGTTATAGGAAGAGAACCAGTCTGAAGATGATTCTTTGAAGAAAGGGTAACTTTATGGGTCACATTGTTAGAAGAAATGGCTAACCGAGTGACGTCATAGAAGGCAAGGGAAAGGAGGAGGGGATCAGGAAGACCATGGATGCGAAAGATGGAGGATCTCAAACAAGGAAGGAAGATGTACTTTCAGAATCTGAAAGAGGACATTTCTGATAAGACTTGCTGGAGGACTCAATTTGGAGCAGGAAACTGACCGGTTTATATTTATAAAAAAGGTACTGTTCTTTAAGAATGGCGATGCTTTACATTTTAGCCTAACATTCTTGAGCAGATTACAAATGATTACATTGGTCTATATCAGTAAACATTAACTATAGTGTTTTATAACTAATTACTTTAGTATTAATTACTATTTTATTTAATACGTCAAATTCAGGTGAAGAATGACTTTGGGCACAGGATGACTTCTGGATAGCTCAGTGGTTACAGCATTGGCGTAGTAAGACAAAGGTCCCGGGTTTGCTTCCCACGTACAGGTGTCATTTTTCAAGTTACACGATTAAAGGGTTACAGACAAATTACTCAGGAAATACACTTAAATTGATGAGTAAAGAAGGTGAGCAAACCACAGTGTGGACATAACTTGGGAAAGTACTTCCAGTATCACAAGACAGGACCCAAACCCTGATCCGACAGTCAAAAGTGACCAAATACAATGCGAGTCCAACGCATCTGACCACTTAACTAACGGTGAAGTCTTGTTTCTTACCGAACTCGTCTGAGTTAACTATCAGCGACGTTTCTATCGGCTTCTGAAAAGTGCACACGACAGAAAATTGAGCCTCTGGTTGCCTAAATGAGGGTATGTGTGTGTAAGTGCTCACTTGGGGGTCAAGAAGAAGATCGCGCATGGTAAGGTGGTCAAGAGGAGGTAGGTGACCCAGTCTCTTGTCACCCACGCGATCAGGGGAGCAAGACAGGCACCCAGGGTCAGACCTACGCACTGCGTCATGGCAATGTGGGCCCTCTTCTTGCTCGACGAGATCTCCATGCCTACAATAACAAATTGGAAGATTGTCTTGACAGTTTGTGGAACATTTCACCCCACAATAATAAAAGTATGAGGATGAACCAACAGAACTGGATCCGTTGAATAATCTACTGTGCGATGAAAGACAGTTCGATAGTTACTGAGGACTCACACATCCGCCAAATAGCAAGATCAAAACAGAAATTGGGTCATGTGATGATCTTTAAACCAATCACATGATCTCAACCTCACCGGCATTGTCTGTCCGGCGTGACTTGAAATAACTTCAGCCTTAATCCACTTTGGTGACCGCATAGTCTAATGCATCAATCTCGCGATATACAAGACTGCCAATGATGGAGAGATCAGGGTTCAAATCCCGTCACACTCCAATGAACATCAACACACAAATTTGCAAATCATTGTGATTACTGGAATGTCCGTTTGAAAGGGACCACAATTCATTTTATTTAAATTGGTCCAAAAAATGACACCTGGAAACACGAATCAAACCAGGGATCTTTGGTTTAGCACGCCAATTCTCTAACCATTGAGCTATCCAAGCTTCATCCTGTGCTCTGGGTCCTTCTTCCCTCATAGTTCGCATGAACCAAATAATCCGTGTCCAAGTGTCATTTTTCAACTAATTACAATTAACGTACACTCCAAGGTCACTCCTACCTACTATGGCTGGGGGAGTGAAGACCGCGGAGGCTGTGCTAGTGCCGAACACGATGGTCGCCAGAAACAAAGGGTAGCTCCATGAAGTGAAGATCGACATACATCTTCCAACAACGATTATCAAGGTCGACAGGAAGAAGACCGGCCGACGACCTATCCTGGATTAAGAAACGGTTTTAGTTTTATTATTTGAATGTTGTGATGCTTTATTTACTAACCATGTTTTCTCCAGCTTGTCAACAGATGGGACCTTCAGTTTTAACCTCACCTGTTCATCATATATTTGGTCATTAGAGGCTAGTATTTCACAGTTTGTTATAGTAATCAGTTTAGAGTAGACCAGGCTACTAACCTGGATCATACCCACAGGGAGATAGTTAAGTAATGTATGTGGAAAAACTTGTATGGAAAGTCGGTGATGAATTGTGCTGAAGGAGTGCAGTTTGAAAGGGAATCCAATAGGTCAATGGGAAAGAAACGTCTTACGTTGGTTTAGGAATGTTTAGAGGATGTTGGAGTACATCAGATAGTAGAGGAAGCAAGAGTGAGATGGTATGGGCATGTAATGAGGATGTTGGAGTACAGGAGATAGTAGAGGAAGCAAGACTGAGATGGTATGGACATGTAATGAGGATGTTGGAGTACAGGAGATAGTAGAGGAAGCAAGACTGAGATGGTATGGACATGTAATGAGGATGTTGGAGTACATGAGATAGTAGAGGAAGCAAGACTGAGATGGTATGGACATGTAATGAGGATGTTGGAGTACATGAGATAGTAGAGGAAGCAAGACTGAGATGGTATGGACATGTAATGAGGATGTTGGAGTACATGAGATAGTAGAGGAAGCAAGACTGAGATGGTATGGACATGTAATGAGGATGTTGGAGTACATGAGATAGTAGAGGAAGCAAGACTGAGATGGTATGGACATGTAATGAGGATGTTGGAGTACATGAGATAGTAGAGGAAGCAAGACTGAGATGGTATGGACATGTAATGAGGATGTTGGAGTACATGAGATAGTAGAGGAAGCAAGACTGAGATGGTATGGACATGTAATGAGGATGTTGGAGTACATGAGATAGTAGAGGAAGCAAGACTGAGATGGTATGGACATGTAATGAGGATGTTGGAGTACATGAGATAGTAGAGGAAGCAAGACTGAGATGGTATGGACATGTAATGAGGATGTTGGAGTACATGAGATAGTAGAGGAAGCAAGACTGAGATGGTATGGACATGTAATGAGGATGTTGGAGTACATGAGATAGTAGAGGAAGCAAGACTGAGATGGTATGGACATGTAATGAGGATGTTGGAGTACATGAGATAGTAGAGGAAGCAATGGTGAGATGGTGTGGTCATGTAATGAGGAGGGAGAAAGAAAGGATGTAAATTAAGTATGTTGGAAAAAAACCCGCAAGGGAGGCCAAGAAAGTGATGGGAGGAGCTGATAACAGAAAGTGTGCAAGTGAGAGGAGAAGAATGGAAGCAATTAAAGACATGAAAAATGATGATAGGGTGGAGTAAGATGGAGGTATTTTACTAATCTGACCCGGCCACAGGCTGGAAACAGTTGACGATAGTGATGATGATGATGATGATGATGATGATGATGAGGAAGTGACTAAACATAGACAGAGTAGAGGTAATAAATCTATTGTCAATATACACTTTAGCGACGTAGAGTAAAGCGGCTTCATAGCGCTAACAATGCTATTGATACACGTCTCTCAAACTAGTAGCGACCCTCAAACTTTCCAGCAGGATTTTCCCAATAAAGAATCATTCTTTGTTGCAATGACGCATTTCTTCGGCGGCCGTCTTATGTGTACATGATTGTATGCTCACATGATTACGTGGGACAGTGATATTGAAACTTGTTATCTCAAGAAGTGCTTTTTGTTTTAGCGAAAACCTCTCAGACAATACGTTTCTTAAAGTCCTATTGTCCTGTGGCGGACTATTATTTGGTTGGTCCACTACCGTTTTATAAGTTAGAATAAAAAAAACTTTGGTTTTAACGGTCTTTAATCGCCACCATATTTAACTACAGTATTATTGTACAAGATTTGTTTTATTCTGACGTAGAAGTTAAAATGATCCGAATTTCGCATTAACTAGTGTGATTTTTCATAATCTCTTCTCGCGGATTCAGGTACTTTTCATTTTGCTTATCCCCCTTACCTTTATAAAATTATTAGAAGTGAATAACACTGTCGTTAACTTAAATATATTACATTAAGAAACATATTACAACGTAAACCATTCGCAACAATGTCCCCTCTTTGAAAACTTTAGTTGTCATTATTGTAGCCTTTGAAAAGTTTCATTGTAATTATTGTAATCTGAAAACTTTCATTGTAAATATTATAATAATCTCGGAAAATTTTCGTTGTAATCATTGTAATCTTTGAAAACTTTTATTGTAATTATTATAATCTTGGAAAACTTTCATTGTAAATATTATAATAATCTTGGAAAACTTTCGTTGTAATTATTGTAATCTTTGAAAACTTTTATTGTAAATATTATAATAATCTTGGAAAACTTTCGTTGTAATTATTGTAATCTTTGAAAACTTTTATTGTAATTATTATAATATTTGAAAAACTTTCATTGTAAATATTATAATCTTGGAAAACTTTCGTTTCAATTATTGTAATCTTTAAAAACTTTTATTGTAATTATTATAATATTTGAAAACTTTTATTTTAAATATTATAATCTTTGAAAACTTTTGTTGTAATTATTGTAATCTTTGAAAACTTTTATTGTAATTATTATAATCTTGGAAAACTTTCATTGTAAATATTATAATAATCTTGGAAAACTTTCGTTGTAATTATTGTAATCTTTGAAAACTTTTATTGTAATTATTATAATCTTGGAAAACTTTCATTGTAAATATTATAATAATCTTGGAAAACTTTCGTTGTAATTATTGTAATCTTTGAAAACTTTTATTGTTAATATTATAATCTTTGAAAACTCTCATTGTAAATATTATAATAATCTTGGAAAATATTTGTTGTAATGATTGTAATATTTGTAAATTTTCGTTGTAATTATTGTAACCTTTGTGAGTTTTAGACTATTACTGTTATGTCGATGCAAGGTTTTACACTAATTTTTCTTACAAACGCACGTGATTAATTTTTTAAGTAAAGATATCGAATAAGGTTTACGTAGCCAATATTTACAATGCGGATACTCAACAATAAATATTTGATTTATTATCAAGCAGTAATTAAGAGTAATAGAATAATAACTATACTGTAAATATAGTCAATTTTTTGATTTTATTTAATTGTTTATGTTTAAAATTAACATTTCAATCGAAAACACACAAACTATAATGACTTAAAACTTTATCAAGATGTACAAAAAGAAATAGCAAATATACAATATTTTCATGTATTAAGATTATGGATCTATGTGATGAGACGGTAACTCAAGATTTCACTCCAGCCAGTATAGTCTAATCTAGTAAAAATAAAGCACAGCTTTGGCTAAATTTTTATAGCCCACCCACTCTTTCAAATAGTCATACTATCATAGTCTGACAGCTACTAGATCTACTTTCACGTACTATTACGTCAAATCAGGTGTTCTACGGCTGTGATAGTTCATAATAATACTATAAAACTATTAATTTAATGGACCTACAATGTTACCGGTTTTAGCAGGAAAAAATAAGTTGTTTTTTGGGGTAAAAATCTTTCTTTATGAAAATTGGGCAGTAGCAAAGGGGAAGGGGGGAAGATAATGTTATCACACATAAATTACGTCTCACCTTTTTGAAATATTTAAATAGTTGGAATTTTCATTTGAAAGCATTGCATGAGAAGATTATTTATGATTACTTTTAGTGAAAATTTGATCGTGACAGTTTGAATTTATCGATACAATCGTTCTCTGGAACAATAACAGTCACATGGTTTTCACTTACCTATCCAACAGTTCAATCATATTTAACAACCAGTAGCGGGTTTTTCTTTTCTTCCAAGAGACACAAAAAAAAAACTCTATAATTTATTTCGTTCCGATTTATAGTGAAAAATTTAAGATTCCATTTTTAAAGTGTACATGTTCGTGTTCAGGGGCTACTGATTTTTAAGATTTCAATCCTCTCCATGCGGTAAATATCACGCAACGCTCATAACAAACAAACAAACAAACAAACAAACTCTTAATTTTATTAATATATATTTTTTTAGAACAGCGTCTTACTACCCGAGCGGGTTATACGCTTATTTACAAACTACGCTCATGGTTTTTAAAGATTAGGAAGGTTATATTAAGATGAAATATACCCGCATTTGCGTGGAAGGAGCTTGGAAAACCTGTTTGAAAAACCGCCTGACCGAGATTCAAACCTTGATATCCCCATCATCGGCAGTCTAGTTTAACAAGAGAGTAGCGCGTCAGACCACGCGAATACCGAAGCAGGTTTTATTAATATAGATTGAATACTTACAGTATATAAAGTAGATACTGCATATTTATACAGTACATTCGGTGCCTAGATGACCTAACGGAACCATATTAATTCACGGACCGATAGCATAAGAACAAAGGCGACTGTCTCATCTTGTGTGGTTTGCCGGTGAAGGGGAGGCCGGGGTTTGAATCTCGGTAGGATGTGTTGAGGTATTTTCCCAACTCTCTCCCCCC
>CABFVZ010000139.1:220292-246520 GCA_902151445.1 Timema monikensis
CCCCCCCCCCCACGCACACGTGGACACACTCCTTACCAATTCCTCATCCCTCCTCTCGTGAACCACGAGTGTCCCAGAGTAACAAGTGTCCCAACTCACACGTCCCCGAGGTTCCCGAAGACGAACGTCCCCACCATGTCCCCTACTCGGCTGAAGACGAAACTATGCGCCACGTTCAGTTGTCGGTCACACACCCAGTTCTCTTGGGACGTGGCGGTGGTGGCGTACCACGTCTGGTCGTATTCCCAACCGTGTCGACACCCTGGAATAACACGGGGTTGACCCAAACCCGGGCCAGTCTGCAGCTATCATTCAGATCTTTGTATTGTTTGAATAAATAACTGGGGATTCACACGCTCGCTGAAAAACTAGCGCAGAACAGAAACGTGGTCACGTGACGCGATCTAAGCCAATCACAAGATTTCCGCTTAAATGGCGCGAGCTGTCCTGCTGAAGTGAAACTATTCTCTACTTTATCCGCTCTGCCTGAGATGTTCGGCACGGGAGAACCAACCAACTCTCAGAACAAACCATTTCAAATCAGTACGCATGCGCTCTACAGCCAGAAGTAAGCAGACAGCTTTGTTGTCCGTTGTGAGGACATTTGAAACAGCCCATTAATGTAGACCGTGTGTATCGGTGTATTGGATTGTTCCAAGACACAGCGTTATAATTTGTAAACATCCATCCGGAGAATGATCTAGAATATATGTCTATCTACTAGAAAATAAAACATGTTGATAATCAGCTGTTTTAAAGCGTTGCAATGCATCATGGGTCAACTTAAAGTGTGTGAATTACTGCGCAGATTCTGCTTTCTATTATTTCAGTGAACATGTGAATCAAATTTACACATAACTCTTTTCAGTGATACTCCTGGCAGTGATACTCCTGGCAGTGACTCTCCTGGCAGTGATACTCCTGGCATTGATACTCCTGACAGTGATACTCCTGACAGTGATACTCCTGGCAGTGATTCTCCTGACGGTGATACTCCTGGCAAATAGTGATACGAGGTTCTTACCTACCACCTCCAAGTTGCGATGTCCCCACATGTCGGAGGTGTTCACAGGTGTGGATATGTTAAACATCTGACACTTGCTGTAGCCGTCCACAGCATCCGTCGCACCTTCCATCCTGCGATATGGTCAGAATGTGTCAATGTGTGGTTATTCCTGTCTAGAACGTAACTTATGTCTAACCTGAGAGGTAACAAGCTTAGCTCGCTTGGTCCCACTACGGTGTGTTATTATTATTATTATTATTATTATTAGCACCGCGTCCCACTACCAATCGGGTTATACGCACTTACGCTAATGTGTAATGGTAGGGTGATTGTGAGATGAAATAGGAGGTCCTACAGTTTAACGTGGGATCCGAACCACGGTGGAGGCCTGGCATTCCCCAAGTTTTATTATACAACCATTATAGTAACAAGGACATAAATCAAGGACATACTGTTGTGTACAATTTATTATAATATTATGTTTGCTAAGTAGCTAATAGTTTGTATGAATACAATAAAATATTACCATAGCAAGGGTTTCTGGTTAAAAAAACCCTACTTTTAGCCTAAATATATTATAATACTATGGAATATCTTAATAAAAAAAATGGGTTTAATGTTTTAAAGGTCACCTTGGTATTGTGGCAGCCTTCCATTGTTCTAGCGACATGTTGGTTTGTCCTCTTCCCGGTAGATAGCACCAGTGGTCAGGCACCGCTAGCACTAACACAAGGTTCATATAGGGCATGGCCACCAGGACTACATAGACCAGGTTGTACAACAAATTGAACCTTCGTTGAAACTTTCCGTCGAGGTTGACTTGATCCATCAACTCGTCAAAATTAGAAGCGTGAAGTTTCTTCCCGATGTACAGATCTTGCGTCTTCTTTGTTGTCGCCATTGTGATTTAGTTGAACTATATAATTATTCGTCAGTTTGGATTAAAAAAATCTTTCAGGTTACAAAGTGTGTATATCAGATAACTAGTTAACTTCATCCATTAGTTACAAAATAGCACGTTTATCCATTTGTTAACTAAGATAACGTCAAAGAAAACTAAGGGCGTTATGATAGAATAGTTATCAAATTACGTTACCTATTTGATAAATATTCCCTACAAGTAGCAGTAGGTACTTTAGAGGTATGAACACGACAGAAATGCAACAACGAGTAATTAAATTCCTTTCTCTAGTAAACGTTTTCAAATCACAATAAATCACTCACTGATAAGTAATCTGATTCATCAAGTGAAAAGATAGCATTGTTTATTTAAGAAAGTAAAGATTTATTTGATATATCATTTAAGATACGAGTATTTAAGGTCATGACTAAATAGATAGCACGAGTGACGTATCTGAATACTGCATGTAGATGTTTGACTTAGAGTATTAAGTAGCCTATATCTTATGTATATTAGTATATCAAGGAAGGGAGAAAGCCCCCCCCTTTTTTTTCTTTTTCTCGCACCTACCTCTCTCTCTCTCTCTCTCTCTCTCTCTCTCTCTATATATATATATATATATATATATATATATATATAATGTGCTAGCATAGGAGAATTTAACACCCTAATTTATGGAGTAAATATGAGAAAGGTGATTTGAAGAAATGTACCTACAGTGACCAATCACATGCTGAAAACCACCATACAGGCTACATTATTATTAGGTGTTCTTTCTTTCGACAGCCTTTTTCAAATTCAGTTCTTCAGCATGTCCTATTAGCACCTTCTTTTTTTTTTTACCTCCTGAAACTTCATCTGTTTCCTTGTTTGAGGTCATCCATTAGTTGTATTCGTGACCTTCCTTCCTTCCACCTTTACTTCAATGACGTCACTCAACGGGCCATTTCTTCTCATAATGTGATCCATCAAGTTGGCCCTCATGGAGAATTGTTCTCTTTTAATTCACTCTTGTTAGAACTTGGACCTCTCGTTATTTGATATTGAAATTTCCGAAGCAGTTTGGTTGTATTACCGCTATAGTAAATAATATTAATTGATAAACAAATGTTATTTGGAATGTTTGTGACAACTCTGCCGCTATTTACTGTCGCAGTGTGAAGTTATGGCCACCATTACCAATCATAGGAGAGAAAAACGTATCAACATTCTGTGTCGGGTTAAATAGTCAACATATTATGGTTGATAATTACGTTCTATTTTAAAACGACACCCGAAAACGAGAGTCGAAGCCAGGATTTTTGGTTTAGTACGTCAATGCTCCAACCACTGAGCTATCCATGAGTCGTCCTATTGCCCAGAGTCATTATTCACTCGTATTTTAAGGCAGAGTCTGTGATGGACGTGTGAAATTGTCAGCTACATATGAGCTATCTATTAAGATGACGAGCTATCAGATAACGCAGCCAACTTAGACTAAGCAGGTATTTATGCTGCCAATAGTACAATTACAACTATACGAATGTGCATTTAATGATGGATTAAATAGACAAGCTGTTATAGATGTTAATTACGGTAATAGCCGCGTATAAATATTAGACCTATATTGTGTCTAGATAGCAAGGTGATTAATAGAACTATTTATTGTTTTACTTGTATTGCTACCATCCTTGATTTCAGAGCTAATACAGCTGTGAGTCTGAAACTCAGTATTTGTACAAAGATAAGGAGGTTAAATACTGATCTTACTGACTAGTAGAGGCTTAAGGCGGTCGCCTTAACGGAGCAATGTGTCAGGAAATCTCGTGTTTTGCTGTCTCAAAATATTTGTCACGCCAAAATGGAAGTGAAGTGTGGCAAAACATGTTTTTGTGAGATTAAAAACCTTACATGATAATTATGTTTTATAGTTAAAAAAAATATTCAAAAGGGGTGATTAGCTTATTTTCAAGGACATCTTACGAAAAATATTGCTGTACTGAGATTACAGTAAATGGTTAGAAACCTAGATCTATCTTTCCTACAACATATATATATATATATATACACACAGCATTGTGAGGTTATTAACCTTCAAATAGGTGGTGCCCTTAAGCTACCTAATCTAAGGAAACAGATTGAGGAGGGCGAACTCATGAAAAGGAATGAAATGTTCCTAATTTGATGTGGAAATTCCACCATTGGAACAGTTTCCGGACCAAGAGTAAGACACACTATCCGTGCGTCCGTCCCTTACCAGTGTCAAGATAACGGTACAGCGACAATAGATACGTCACATACGTTGTCATGTGTGAGATCTACAATTCATCTTATTTGAAGCACTGTCACCTAGCCATAGAAAAAAGATAAATAGAGAAACGCCACGCTACTGTTGGCACGTAGAACCACATCGCTAGCGCCCGCGGCGTTAGTGCTGGGAACTAAATGATTTGAAACGGGACGTTACGCTTGGAACACAACTCATTTTGGATTGTGGGGTGTTAATTAATAAATTCTTATATCAAATTCGATCAAACATAACTCTACCCTCTCCCACCCTCTCCCTCCCTCTCCCACTCTTTCCCATCCTCTCTTACCCTCTCTTAACCTCTCCTACCCTCCCCCTCTCACACCCTCTCCCACCCTCTCCCACCCTCTCCCACCCTCTCCCACCCTCTCCCACCCTCTCCCACCCTCTCCCACTCCACTCTCAAATACTCCTACCAAGCACTGAGCTACGATACAGACATTACCAGTAGAAATGTTTACCATACTAGTACAGTATATAGCATACTATCCATGTGGATACACCACATTGACCCAGATGTGAAGGTGTACCCCTCTAGAATACACCCATCCTCCAATACCCCAAACAATTTTAGTAAAAAATTTGAACCAAATGAATTATAATTAAAATCTTAATTTACATATATGTAAAAACAACTACCTTCTAAGAAATGGCACCCCTGTGTAAATCCTTAGTCAAAACGGGTTTCTAAAGAGGTGTCGTGTTTTAAAAGTTTTTTACGGTAGATTCACTGACGTACAAAACATAAACAGTAAATAAACCTTTAAATGTGAACAATTTATTTTGTAAATACTTCTTATGGGTATGTACAATTAAATAAATAAACCTATCTTAATATAAATGTAAGCTATTTTAAAATATGTTATACTCCAAAACGAGTATAGTAGCACCATGGATTTTTTGGTGCTAAGTGACAGATCACAGCTGACAGCTTTGAAAAGTTACCAGACCAAATTATGTATCCCTACGCTGAACCATATGATCTGCAAAAACATGTGTTTAACAGCTGTCACTTCTGACAGTCAAAATTTAGGTATATACCTAAATGTTGACTGTCAGAAGTGAGCTGCGAGCTGTCAGTCAGCACCAAAGAAGCCATGAGGCTACTGTAGTTTAGGTTACTGTAGTTTGAATTTATTTACTTATTTCCTAATATACATTATACTTATCTATTTACAGTATGGACGAAGAAAAAAAGTGTTTGGTCTCTAAACACTTCTTTCCAATTATATTCCTTAGAATAAAACACTAAAGTAAATATGAGCTATCAAGAAGGCATATCTGATTTCTCTTTGGTCTTCAACGGAACATCAGCCCCATCAAGGACTATATTAGACTCCTGATGCAGGGCCCAATATTTCTGATCCTTGCCGAACACAGCAGCGTCGGCTAGTGTCTCCGGAAGCTTCTGGTTCAATGTCTCCGGCAGGAAGGAGGTAGTGATGGCTCCCAGTAGTGTCGTCAGAGCAGTGATGCCATAAGCATACCTCTTGTCCGTAGTAGTGCCCTGTGATCAGAAACAAATAATGTTAGAAACGTCAAAAATCACGCACAGCGGACATTTTGTAGATAGAAACGATTATTACTAGTAGTTCTGTAAACAGTAGACCTCTCTCACTTTATTTTATAAATGCTTAGTACATTACCAAGAATATTATGTCATGGTTTTATCGTTACAACAAACTTAACATTTCTCTCTGGATTATCGTTACTTCTGCCAGGGTGTTTGGCTCCAAATTTATGTCTGCCGTTTCGTAAAATAGAATTTTGATGACATTTTGTAAGTGATTATTTATTTTTCTCTCAACCTTACTGATGTTACTTAAGTACGGCACGTTTTGACGTGCCATAAATTACCGCCTGCCACCACTATTTCCACCAATCAAAGTGTGTGCCATTAGTAACGTTGAACATAAAACATCATTCCCTGTTACTACACCAAGATCCATCACCTCTACCGGAGACGGCATCACCGGAAGCCGGGCAGATTTTCAAATCAATTATCAGCGATGTTAAGAGAGTATTGTGACATGGCATGTTTAATTACTTAAATTACGTAATTATGTTAATCTCTGGCTCTTAGATGATTAACAATGCAACTAATGAAATGCACATGACAAGACGACTACGCATGAGTAGAGAAATCGGATAGAGCTAGGGATTTACCATCGATACTTTACTCATTAAAAGTATCGGAAGAAAAATATCGATACCGTACTAGTATACTGGCTGCTAAAGATCCAAAGGCTGTTTACTCACCAGGAGGATGATATAAGGCCCCACAGTCCCCACTATGCTGGTAAGGACCCAAAGGTTGTTTACTCACCAGGAGGATGATATAAGGCCCCACAGTCCCCACTATGCTGGTAAGGACCCACAGGTTGTTTACTCACCAGGAGGATGATATAAGGCCCCACAGTCCCCACTATGCTGGTAAGGACCCACAGGTTGTTTACTCACCAGGAGGATGATATAAGGCCCCACAGTCCCCACTATGCTGGTAAGGACCCAAAGGCTGTTTACTCACCAGGAGGATGATATAAGGCCCCACAGTCCCCACTATGCTGGTAAGGCCCCACAGGTTGTTTACTCACCAGGAGGATGATATAAGGCCCCACAGTCCCCACTATGCTGGCTGCTAAAGATCCTAAGGCACAGCCCGTCTGTCTGACGCACGTGGGGAAAGTCTCCATGGCTTGAAGGTAACCCGCATACCCCGATACGGTGACTCCAAGCTTGATGAACACTATCATGCACGTTATCACCCAGCTGAGATCAGGTCCTGGGGAAATACAAATATTAAATACTAGTAATATTGTGAACAGTTGACCTCGTTCCTTCATTCAAAGAATGCTGCCCTAAGAAGAATGCTAAGAATGTAACCCGTCAACGCAAGCTTGCTACCTTTCAGGGTAAACGAAGGTTACATACGCCGTTAGGCTTAGTTTAAAATAACTCTACGGCCAAATTTAATCAAAATGGGTCAACACATTCAATAGTTGTCGCGGAACAAATATCCGGACAGACAGATGGATGAAATGTCATATGGTGGGTGGCAAAGAGGGGTGATAGTTTTTGGGTAGTCTGAGTCATGGATGCTCATAAAAGGGTACTCTTAACTATGTTGAAAATGGGATTTTTATGAACTTATATAATACAATACTGGCAGGTTATTACTATTACTACTTCTACTACTTCTGTTATTACTACTACAACTACTACTACTACTAATAATAATAATAATATTTTTATTCTTTGTCATACCTTTTATAAAATATCTCATGTTGGTCTGGCTATTTTTACATCTAAACGCAATTTTTGTTCAAAAGACAAAGCCTCAGTAGAATTATTTTTAACAAAATGTCAACTGATCCGAAAGACTCATTGTTGATGTCTACAGTGTCACCCATTTTTTTATGGTACATACACTAAATCCTAAAACATTACTATTATAATATATAAATTACAGTACAAAATTTTAAATAATTCAACAAAATAATAAAACCCAAGTCACAATCACAAAACCAAACTAATCTTCACTGAACTACACCTTTGACACACACTCTGTATGGCCAGAATGTAACACTCACGAGTCGAGGATAGCCGGCTTACTGGTCGCCTTCAATGGCTGGGATGAACAGTTGCGCGCGCATTACCCTCCTAGCTACCCGCAGGCCTGACTCTACGGGTGCGTTAGGCGGAAAGGAATCAGCTTATCTTGCTAAAATTAATTGACACATTCACTTGGTGCGCTTTCTAAAATTTCATTACGCTTTAAAAAATAACCATTAAAATTTCAATTTTTACATCTGGTTTATGTAGAAGGATGTTTTTTCTCCATTTTTCAAAATATTTTGGTATATCTGAGCTTACCCTAGCAGCCCTGACAACTCGTTACTGTAATGGTCAAGTTAACATAGAGCCTCATTTAGATCGGTCAATAGCTACTTATTTTTTTAGGGGTGTTGCTAAGGTCACACTCACGGTTAATCATGAGAATTATGGGTATGTGAGCGAGGGTCATGAGCATAAATGTCCCAGAGTTCATCCATCTTCGTCCAAGCTTCTCGCTCAAATAATTCCCTAGGAAGTAGCCCGGGAGCTCAACCAAGGACTGCCAGAAGAAGTTCATGAAGGGATTCCCAGCCATGGTGTTGACATTCAACATCAAAATATAATACATGATGTTTCCTAGTGACCTGAAAAAGTGACAGTTTTCAGCATTATTTACAAAACGTATTACATACTTTATATTAGTCAACATCGTCTCTGAATAATAAGCTCGTATTGTTTTTTGAAAAAATCTAAATATGCAAGAATAAAATCAAACAAGACAAAAAAATTTCATACCTAAATTAAAATATTAGAGAATATTTTTGAACTAGTATCACATATTGTTCATAAATAATATAATGTTCGATGTTGTGGGGCATTCATAAATTTAATTTTGGTGGAGAGTGCAATAGATCAAAGCAATCATTTCTCTACTTTTTTCTGATTGGGATTTTTAGGGGATCCTTTTTTTTAATCATGTCTTAACGGTTCACTATTATATGAATATAATGTCCTATGCCTTTTATTGATTTTTTAAGTCATTTAAGCGATCTACATTATGGTTCTACTCCATTATGTTTTAAGCTCCAATTAAAATTATTTGCGACCTTGTGGTTGAAGGCAAATGCTCCACTTTCCCCCCTTTATTCTCTCTATTTCCTCTGGAATTGCCCTCTTTCGATAAATGAATTAACAAAATTGAGCTAAACAAGCAACTCCATAAATATCGAATTTGTTCAAGTGAACTAAGTTTTGTTTCTATTTTACTGGGTTTGATTGCCTGTAAGAGCACAGAGGTATATGTAACTAGGAGATTAATACACACCGTTCCTTGAACCACATTCTATATTTCCCCGTCTTATGAGGGCACTCACCAGCTAGTGGATATGAGAAAGGTGTTCTTGGCAAGCCTCCAACTCGAACACAAGCTCGCGATGCCATAAGCCTGCTCTTTCTTCTCGTTGAGTAATTTAAAGTTTGCAAGCGTCTCTTCGGGAAGAGTTTTACCGTTTACTTTGGCTATTTTTTTTAGGACCTTCACACATTTCGACGTTTTACCCATGGCGGCGTACCATCTTGGAGATTCAGGAAACAAGCTGGTACAAATAGAATAAAAACATATGTAAACAGCGTGTTTGTTTTTCTTACACATACTCATCTTGAAGCTCTCTCTTTCTAATCAGAGTCATCATTAGCAGTCTGTGTGTTGATACTCATTATACTGGGCCAGTCAAAGCCATATGAGTGGTAGTGAGTCTGATTCACCCATGAGGTCTAGGTTCAATCACCGATCAGATGTTCTGATTATTTTACATTAGAGTTTCCCATACTCCCCTCCGTCTTCTTCTCAGAAAAATATTGTTGCAGCGTATCAAAATTAACACTTATATGGATTGTTCTGAGACCTAAACGAACCAATACAAAAAAAGTACCTCTGAGGCCTACATCTCAACATATGATTTATTATTTGTATGCTTAAAATAACTATTTTATTTATAGAAAGTGGATGCAATTATAGCGGTGTATGATGCAGGTAAGACATCCGTCAGGATGGACGGAGCTTCGAGCGAGTGGTTTGACGTCGACCAGAGTGTTAAACAAGGTTGTGTTATGTCTCCATGGCTGTGTAATGTTTTCATAGATAAGTGTATGAGGAGTGCGTGTGAGGACGCAGTTGGTCTACAAATGGAGTGCTATATGAATGTGAGGGTGCTATTATATGCAGATAATGCCGTATTAATGGTTGAGAGTGAAAATGACTCTCAGAATTCATTAAATAGTTTGAATTCGGAGACAGGCAAAATGGATTTTCTTATAAATGTCTCCAAAATTAAGACGATAGTTTTTGATAAGGACGTATCAGGAGATGATTGTCAGCTTGGCATAAACGGAAAACTGTTAGAACAAGTGAATGATTTTGTGTATCTGGGCAGAATGTTCTGGAATAATGGAAGGAAGGATGGTGAAATCGACAGACAGGTGAATGAATCTCGGAGAGAAGTTGGATGTATGTGGACTATTGCAAAGAATGAAGTAGTATCGAAAGAGGCAAAGCTCGCTAAGCGTGGGTTTGTCAGGAGAAACACAAGAGCAAAGTGAATGCGGTTTGAATGAGATATCTAGGAAATATTTGTGGTAAGACTTGTATGGACAGAGTCAGTAATGAATGGGTGCTGAAGGAGTGAGGTTTGAAAGGGAATACAATGAGTCAATATAAAAGAAGTGTCTTACGTTGGTTTGGGCATGTTGAGAGGATGAGTGTGGATCAAGTGATGGAGCAAATATATGAAGGTAGAGTGTATGAATCAAAAGGAAGGGGTAAGCCATGTATGACGTGGCTAAATGTGTTAAAAGGAGAAACATTAAGATTTCTAAAATTAAAAGAGCACGTTTGACGCGGTGTATGGCTGTTGTTGATTAGAAGCGAGTATTAAAGGATAAATAGGGAAGTGTGAAGAAAGAAAGGATGAATTAAGTAAGGCGTTGTTTATTTTTTAGTTATAGGCACAGTTTCTTGCCTATTTCGCAAGGGAACGGCGTGATTAGGTATTTATGTAAAATAAAATGCCTTCCAATAGGTCCTTTTGAATTATAAAACATAACTTACTTGCAACTAAAGAGGAAGAACACCGAAGGTATAGTCGATATGATGAGAAACAGAAACCAATCTCCAGACAAAGCCCAAAACACGAGAGGCATCGTGCAGAGTCCAGCAGTCCAGCCAATACACTGGAGCAAAGCTATCAGCGAGCGTTCCTCACTTGCTGATACCTCGATACCTGGAAACAAATGTCAAGAGAGGTTGGCACTCAAATAGGATCATTCATATTTACAGCTTATATCATCTTGATTCAATATGGCGGCTGCAAAACAACCATTTTTAAGCTCTTTTTTTTTCAGATGTTACTCTTTCACGCCTAAACCATCGCATGGATTGTGCTGAATTTTCACATGGACACAATTATTTTACATCCGGTTAACATATAAGCTAGTTAAAATTTAAGTCCGACACTTTTTCCCAATATGGCGGCTACAAAACACTTCTCTTTGGCCTTTTTCTCAGCTTCTGATTATCGTATTTTCATTGGACCAACTTCAAAACACAGAAAAATTAACATAATACGTTGAAATATTTCCCTTGGGAATTAATTCACCTTTAATAGCTCCATCTCAGCCCAACAGATAATACCTAACTTAGGTAGATAATATAGCTCGAACTAGACGTAATATAGGAATGCATGTTGATGTATCCTATTAAAAAAACATCAACAGTAAAATTGAAACCAGTGAAACTATCTTAGCCTATTTACAAAAAAAAAAAAACTTAGTTTAAAAACACAGTAGATTCCTTATTACTCATTACCCGGTCATTTGAGGTTCTATATTATCCAAAGTCCCGTATTACCCGAGGCTCCGTATTATTTGAGATTCCGTTTAATCCGAGGTTCTATTTTATCTCAGGTTTCGTATTATCCAAGGTTCTATTTATCTCAGGTTTCGTATTATCCGAGGTTCTATTTATCTCAGGTTTCGTATTATCCAAGGTTCTATTTATCTCAGGTTTCGTATTATCCGAGGTTCTATTTTATCTCAGGTTTCGTATTATCCAAGGTTCTATTTATCTCAGGTTTCGTACTATCCGAGGTTCTATTTATCTCAGGTTTCGTATTATCCGAGGTTTCATTTTATCTCAGATTTCTTATTATCCGAGGTGGTAGCACAATTTATGGTCTCAATAAGACTCGTCTAGGAAATACTTTATCTAGTCTGTTCCTATTAAACTGTCACCTTATCATGTATTGTCGCTAGTTTTTAGTAAATCATTTGGTTTATTGTATAATTCACTTTCAGTTCAAGTCCTCGGTAATCATAAGTAGTGTCGGCCACATCTACCTCGAATTATAACACTCTATTGTGTTTAAAAAAACCCTTTTAAACTGAGCTAAATTTCGCTGCCGTCAAATGGAGAAGGCAGAAACAAGCACTTCGATTCGTTTTCTGGTCCGAGAGTTTTTTTTAGCAGCGCGTCTTACTACCCGTTCATCTTGTGCTCATATGTACTTATTACACTGATTGTTTTAGGGCTTAGGAAGGTTATATTTAGAGGAAGTGTACCCAGATTTTCGTGGAGGGAGAGTGGGAAATCATTTTGGAAAAACCACCCTCAGTACACCTGACCGAGATTCGAACCTCGATCTCCCAGTCATCGGCAGTCTAGTCTACTGCGAGTGTAGCGCGTCTGACCACGCGGCTACTAAAGTGATCTATTAAGGCCAGTCACCTATATTATTTAATACTGGCCTCAATTCCATCATTATACTATTACACCCATATAACGTCTAACCTTAAGAAAAGAACTAACACATTTAAGTACATCTGGTTGAGTACAAAAAAACAAAACAGAAACCCTAAAAGAAAAGAATGTTAATATTTAACAAAAGAGATTAATAAAATATTAATAAAAATAATAGTTAAATACTAAACTAACCAACTCGTCCCACCAGCTGCTTTCCAGTTGCTCCGCCCCGGGGTGTACCCCGTACCCCCTTCCTTCAGGAGTCCCAGTGACAGTCTCCTGAAGGGAGGGTACACCCCGGGGCGGAGCAACTGGAAAGCAGGTGGTGGGACGAGTTGGTTAGTTTAGTATTTGACTATTATTTTTATTAATATTTTATTACTCTATTTTGTTAAATATTAACATTCTTTTCTTTTAGCGTTTCTGTTTTGTGCTTGAGTAAGGAAGGTAGATCTGTTACCTATGATGAGAGGTGTTTGGTAGAGAGCGGTGACTGGGATGCTGGTGAAGACAGTCACCGCCATGAACACGTAGTACATGTCAGAGGTGAAGGCGTTCACCAGACGACCCACGACCAACATGGCGAGACTGATGAAGAACACTGGACGTCGGCCAATCCTGACACAAGGACATTTATAATCAAGTGCATGGCGGAAACAAATCATTTATAGCTTGATGGTTCACCCTGTGGGGCAGCAGTCTTACCTTACCTTGTTCCACTATGGTATATCTTTCATGTTACGGCCATAGTGTCAAGGTATTCCCAAGTTAAATGGAGTATACTATAAATACTTTGTGTGTGTTTTTTATTTTACTATTAATTATATATGCCAAATACTAATTAATTATTTATTTAATCTTCAGCTGCAAGAAGTATCTTATATGAACTCCCCTGACAACATTTCTAATACCATTTTGTTTTTTGGTGCAGTCAAATTCTATTGGAAAAAAAGGTTTTGTTTCTAGTAATGAAACAAGTTAGTGGGTCTGAGAATGGACAACCACAGAGATAATGAGCTTTCTCCGCCATTACTGACCTTCTTAAGGCCCTGACACACACTTTGTACCCGTAAGAAATTGATACCACAATATCATATTGTTCTGGCCACATAGTCCTTATTCGTTAGTCCGTACTCCGTATAAGTTGATCAACTTTAACTTTCTAGAGACTAGTGTATCAGAACTACCAATCACAGCTGAGTAAATATGCGCATGCGCGTTGGGATCCATCTTAAACACCAGAATCAATTGTTTATAATTTTATTTTATTCTGTGATTGGTTATATTCTTGTTATAGATCAAAACCCACACGTACATAAAGGAAACACTAAAATAATATTAAAAGTGCTTGCTTGGTTTACATTCAGAATATTAATTGTTTTGCATTTTCTGACTAATTTATTTCAAGTTTGATAGTTAAAATCGTATTATAAATATATTTATTGTAATTATACTACATTTTAAGTCATGGAAGTTTTCTCAACAAAGTTTTTTTTTAGTTTCTTTTATTGATCAGCTGATTAATTGGCGTTCATTCCTTGCTGCAGACGATTCTCTTTTGAAGTTTTAGATTGGACAAGGTCTCCACTGCCTCATTGGTTGGAACCGTCACCTGATTACGGATATAGCCTGTGTAATCGCGAATATAATTTCTTGAGGAATAGGACCATGAACAACGGATACGGAGCCTGTGTCAGGGCCTTTACTAACAAACATAATTTGACGCGGGAGTCAAACCCATAAAGATTGTCTCTACCGTATTCACAATAGTCAATTAGTGTCGCATTATCTGTAAGCTTCACGCTAAAAGTGTAACCGGGTCGAAGAAATACAGCTTCAATAAGAAGGATTGCCACTTGTATAGAAATAAAATCTTTACCCACGTACATGTCTCCCAACTGTCCCATGACCAATGTCCCGACGATGTCCCCCACTCTGTTGAAGGAGTAAAGGTTGGTGATATATATTTCTTTGTCGCACACCCAGTTCCCACGGGAAGGTGCTGTCTCGGTGTACCAGGTCTTGTCGTACTCCCAGCCGAACTGGCAACCTGTTTCCCCAACAAAACATGTCTTAACATATAAACAGGGTGCTCGGAAACTCATGTTGCTTGTTTGAACCAAAACTAATACAGACTCCCTTTACACTTATATCCGGAAAACTATGCTAATACCATTAAATTGTGTCCAAAGTTTCGGCGTATAGCGCCGGGAGAGCAAAGCTGTTCAAGCATGTGTGTACAACAAGTTGCATAGGAGCTAGGCGCGCGGCACTGCTCATGTGATAATGGCAAGCACTTTCTGCGATGTAGGACTGTACCCTCAGAGCTACCAGAACGTATTCACATTTCTAGATGGACTGGTGTGTTATTGAATATTGATTGTGGTATGTTCTGCTGCTGTGCACCTAGCTCCTATGCAACCTGTTGTACACGTATGCTTTAACAGCTTTGCTCTACTTGGAGATTTTGAAGCTATTTTCCGAAGGGGGTTGCATCTTATATATATTATTAGCACCGCGTCTTACTACCCGTTCGGGTTATACGCACTTAAGCTAATGTGTAATGGTAGGGTGATTGTGAGATGAAATGGAGGACCTACAGTTTAACGTGGAATCCGAACCACGGTGGTGGCCTGGCATTCCCCACATTCACAAGATGTCTTGTCAGAGAAGAAGGAAGGTTGCATCTTAAATTGACGCACCTAAGCAGTCTAAGCACTATCACACTTAGACACCAATGTACGAAATAGAAAGAGAGGAAAGAAAATAATAAGTTCACCTTGAGAAGGCTCTTGTCTATGTGCTTATAACCCTTTCCCTCTTCCTCTGACGAGTTTACACAGTAAATTTAATATTTGCGCCTTGAAAACATTGACTAGCTTTTTAATTTTACCTTTTTTGTTGTTTCTTATTTTAGGTAGACATAACTATGCTACCATGTACTTTTTTTTTTAATCTACATCTGACAGGAAGACTTTTACAGGACATTTTCCTAACCAAGATAAATAGCCTGAGTTATATATGATTTATAAAAAATACGTTTACAAAATGCTACTTAAAGATAAAAGTAATAATAATGTTGTGACACTGTAGAAATGTGTTTAGAATTATTTAAAAATGTATAGTTTTTGTTTCATCGTTTTATATTTAAAAAAAAAACTCGCTGAGTAAACCGTAAACTCATTGACATGAGAAGTCATATCTTGACCGTCCATGACGTAACACATAGGCAAAGTTCTTAAACATTGAAGACATAAATTAATGTAAATAGATAAATGCATGTTGCATTTTTTTTTGCAATAATTTTTTACAGCAATTGTATGATTTATTCATTAAAAAATAACTTACTGATTAAATCATGTTGATTGGAGCTCCGATTATAGTTAATATAAGTTATATCTTCCAGGTGACTTATATTATACATTTTACATTTGCTAAAAGACATGACACCATTTTCGTCCTTTTCCCTAAAACAAAGCATGTATGTTACATATTATTGTAATATAAGTTTAGCAATAATGAATTATTCTTTATAATATCTTCTATCTTGGATTAAGATTCTTTTAGACACAATTTCACTAAAGAATGCCTGATAAGTTTTTAAAAATGGAGGTAAAAGCTTATTTACAAGTAACTGCTTGTTTGTGCACACTTTATTTTCAGTAAATTATAAAATTATTACTTGCTTGTAACATAATATTTGGAAAAATTTAAGCTTATTAATTTAATGAAAATATAATATAAATTAATATCATACATAGTTATTATATCAATATAATGTACACGTAAATCAAAAATTATAAAAACCTTGGTAACGTAATTTCCTTCCATTGATCCAGAGTGTAGTTGGTTCCATTCCTGCCCGGTAGATGGCACCAGTGGTCTGGAACGGCCAACGCCATCACGATGTTGTAGTAAGGCATTGATACCAACATGACAAACAACATGTTGTACAAATAGTTGAAACGTTTCTGAAACTTGCCTCTGGAACCGATTTGCGTGAAGAGCGTTTCGAACATGGCGTCTTCAGTTTCTTCATTTTTATCTTTCATGATTAATTTATTAGTTTATAGGATTGATAAAGGATAATAGTTTAGTATAGTTATTATTATTTATTAGCTGGAAGCGGTTTCTTTAAATGTGTTTTTTGAAAGAGTAATATGAATTTAATTTAGAAATTAGTTTTATTAAATCTAATGTGACGTTAAAGATATTTTAGAAACGGTTTTGGGTGTTATTTAAAATTAACTTCTTGAGTATCTAATGAACATTTCGTATTAGTTAACAATAATAACTAACATGAACTTATTTAGGTACTAACTCACACACATTCTCACACACAACAGAGTCCTCCAGCTGTTCCATCAAATGTGTGAAACCTCTTTGCATCAATAAAGGACTGATTTAATCATTCTCTTTGTCATACTGAACACATTAATTTTTGGCTGCCATAAAAATCTAATGACTTGCACGTATATTTGTAGATCCACTCAATCTGGAAGACAATGGAAGGCATTAATTAAGTAACTACGCCATTGTATTTCTTAAGCAACAGACTACGCTGTTATTTAAAGATAAATATTACAGTTTAAATATTTTTCAAATGGCAGTGTTGTAATATAATCATAAATTAAAATTTCTAGAGGTTTAAAAATAAAAGTTTGTCTTAAGGTCTAGTGATGAGTATTTTAGCCGTAATAGGCAGGGCCGCGTCTAGGGAGAGGGGGCAAAGAGGGCAATTACCCTGGGCCTCACATTGGAAGGGGCCACATTTCCTCGAAAAATTATTAAACTCAATTACAGTTATTATTCTAAATTTCGCATCAAATAGTGTACAGATAATTAACAGAAAAAAGTATTATTCGCTCAGTGATAGGATTCGATTCCAGATTCCTGAAAACCCTAACTTTATATAATTTAAAACCTATATTATTCGAGTTATGTGCTACAGGAGGCCTACAGTAGAATATGCCACCATTGTGCTAATTCTGTCGGTCTACAATAAACTAACAATACAATGGTACAGAGAGCAATTTACTTAGATAACTTAATTTATGTGCATTTAATAAAGTACTATCATTTAATGGGTTGATCAATATTCAATAAAATATGAGAAATGATTAAGTACTTGACATAAGTACCAAGTAAGTATCAACATATTATAACGGTTAAGTGCTAAAACTGAAAAACTGCCGTACAAAGGGAGGCCTTACATTTTCTTAAAACGGCCTAGTAGTAGGAATGATAATGAGACGTGACTTTTCTTGGTATTCTGGGTATTATATGAGTCATACATATGACGTGAAACATAGTATGTTTCTTTTAACAATTAACATTCATATTATATTATACAATTATACTTTTATGCATAGCACATTGAAACGAACGAATTATATGCATGTAATAATAAAAACTCGTTAAGGGTGTGCGAATTATATAAACCTAAAAAAAAATATATATATAACTGTTCTCTAAATATCACTTTAGCTATGGACATACTAAATAATCGCAAATTTATTTAATTCGGTAATTTAAATATACGATATAACTAAACAATTCTAGACGATACTATCTTAAGATAAAATAACGTTTCGTTGTAAGTTCCAAAATTATTGGTTTGGATCCTCTAAAATATTTTCCAGACTAATTTTCAGCCTATTTTTTTAATAAAATCATTTGTTTGGATCAATTATTGCACTTTAATTTGAATTTTTCGTCTCATATAATTCCACATCTGAAAGTTATGCACCAATTTCGAATAATACAAACAAACAAAATATTATTTTTCTACATTTGTAGCCTCTTGATCCAGATTATTTTGAGTAATCTTGAAAAATTATAAACCATTTATTATTATTATTATTATTCTTAGTACAACTTTAAACATCATGGTTATTAAAGGAATGTTCTAAGGGCTACGTGTGGGGAAGGCTTTTTAAGGAACCCGAATACGGGAAAATGGAGATGTTTAGAGATTAATTTAGGATTCGTAAATATATGTCATTTTTTTTAGCACCCCGTATTACTAGCCGTTAGGGCCATACCTATATGTACTAATTACGCCAATGAGTTTGAGAATAGGAAGGTTGAATTTAGAGGAAGTGTACACGCATTTACGTGGAGGGATAGTGGAAAATAATTTTTAAAAACACACTTAGTACACCTGACCAGAATTCAAACCCAAATTCCATCACCATCGGCAGTGTATTCTATTGAAAGAGTGACGTCTTAGACCACGTGGCCATGGGTATAGGTGATATTAAAAAATAGGGCATCTAAAACTAACCAATGTGTTTTTATTTGCTAAATGGAAAAAACCTGGTTTATCTTTTATCTTCGTTACGTATTCCGACAAGTCCCAATTAATAAACTACTTGATCCTTAACCCAAAAGTAAGGGTTGACCTTGAAACGTATTGTTTAACTCTTGAGATGATATCGCGTCATAGCTCCCAGCAAAACATTACATTAATATCACAGAAGAGATGAACAACTGCCTTTAAAAGGTATATTGAGGTAATAGAGAACTTTCAATGAACAGAACTTTTTATGTCACTTTTAGCTAAAATACCCGTATCAAATAAAAACTAAATAAATTATATTTTAAAGAGACAAGAATTATTATTATTATTATTGCTTCATAATGATGTTTGGTAACACGAATTTTTATCAAAAATAACATCTTCAGAACATATTCGTATATTTGGAGTAGAAATATATAATTTTAGATCTATTAGTTATATAAATGTCAATAAACGTTGGATGACTGTACAAGGCTATGTTATTATTAATTATTATTATTATTATTAGCACCACATCTTACTACCCGTTCGGTCTATACGCACTTACGCAAACGTGTAATGGTAGGGTGACTGTGAGATGAAATGGAGGACCTACAGTTTAACGTGGGATCCGAACCACGCTGGAGGCCTGGCATTCCACACATTCACGAGTTGTGATTAATACACGTCTTGTCAGAGGTGAAGGAAGGGTTTGGCAATCATATAAATCTGTGCCGGGACCGAGGATTGAACCCCGGACCCTAGACCACCAGGTCAGCTACAAGGCTATGTTATAAGTTTCCTAAAACGATGGCGGTTTATAAATAAACACATTTACTTTTTTAATGTTTTCATTGCGTAAGCTTGAGCCAAGCCTCGTGTTGAGCTAATCAGCCTATCGATTCATCTTGAAGAATAATAAGAGTTACATCCTGCATTAAGTTTGTCATCAAGAGTTAATGGAATAAATAGCGAAGCCATTATATAAGTTAGTTACGGCTATAGCCGCATATATATATATATATATACTGGATAGCTCAGTGGTTAGATTATTGACGTACTAAGCCAATGGTTTCAGGTTCGATTCCCGTGTCCAGGCGTCAGTTTTAAATTTACAAACTGTAAAAAGAGTTGAGCCTAAACGCTAAAGTTTATATGTAAAAGTTTAAAAATCAAAAGTAAAATTAATTTATTTTATTTGTTTTGATTTACTGCTATAAGAGATCAGTTCATCGTTGGTTTAAAAATTGATTCTAAACGGACCAATAATTAGGCTACATAATCATGTAATATTTATTAATATTTTACTCAATTCATTGCGGGTAAAACATAAATCAAACAAAATGGTTACGTCATTGGTGGGGTAGGTTATTCCAGGTAACAACAAGTCCAACAAGAATATTACTAAAACATTATTTTAAAACAAAAGGTGTTAAAACCATTTAAAGTCAAGACAGTAAAATATCAATTTCTTTAATATCGTAGATTATTTTACCTTTAAATGCTAGGACTAATTTATAAATTTCCTATAAGGATCAATAAAAATAATTGTATATTGCTCTAAACATTTGTCGTGTTTTAATATTTTAATTTTAATAATATATAACTATATAATTTAATCTCTACCATACTTTATTTCAACGAATTCTTTCAATCATCGTATTTTCTAACAATGTAATGTATACTTACTTTTTAAAATGTTTCATGTACTTTTAAATGTCCTACTATCTTAAAACTTATATTTTATAAAAACAATTTTCTACCTACCAATTTTTTCAATCTACGTTCTTTGAATGTTCTCATCTGTTATAAACCAGTAATTGATTAAAACAAACTCTTATCTTATCTTATGATATAACGCTACTTACTACATATCTTTTAGAAATGTTTAGTGATTAGGTCATATGTAAGGACGTAGTGAGTTGTTTTATTTATTTTGTCCACATCTCCTTCTGCTTCTAGAAGTGGGGCAAGTCCATGTAACATAAGTCCATGTAACATAAGTCCACTTTCCAAGGCTAGCCCAAGGAAGCGAATCAGACTTGCTTTGTTCGAACACATCGGAGAGGTAATGTTTGTTTAGTGAAGAAGAGAATAAAATAAAGCATTCTCACTAAAGTTATATTCTATCTAATCTACGAACACCACACATATATTATTACCCAGGCAGATTACCCAGTAGCCTTTGTGTTAAACTATAATACCATCCAGTTTGATTATTAATTCACAATATTGTGCTGTTCAAATTGCAAGCGAGTGAAATGAGATTTCTGAGAAGCAGGATTGGTGGGAAAAAAGTTGACAAGATGAGGAATGAGAGAGTTAGAGAAAGAATGAAGGAAGAGCCAGTCAAGGACAGGACAGAGAAATGAGAGAGTTAGAGGAAGAGTGAAGGAAGAGCCAGTCAAGGACAGGACAGAGAAGGAACGACTAGGGTGGTACAGTCATGTGAGAAGAATAGAGAAGGAAAGGAAGACCAGGAGGATGTTGGATGTGGAGGTGGGGGGAGGATCAAGGGACAGATGGCTGAAGAGATGAAGGAGGAGTGTGGGGGAGAGAGGACAAGGAGAAGACGGAGGAAGAGAGGTGGTGGAGGAAGAGAGTAAGAAGGAGAGAGGAGAGGACAAGAAGAAGATGGATGAAGAGAGGTGGTGGAGGAAGAGAGGTGGTGGAAGTTTATGTTCCAAACGGACCCAGCCAGCAGCTGGAAGCGGTTAATGATGATGAAGACTGTTGTGCTTAATTTTACAAACCTAGCAAGTTAAAACTATTTTATGTCTAATCTGATTCAAATAAATGGTAAAATATCGTGTAATTTACCCGACATTGTATGTGTAGTATTGTAACAATCCTCATATTACTTGATTGTCTTAGCTATTCTGATTAGGCTTTCAGAGTTATTGAAACACATCTTATGAACAGTTAACCCCCCCATGCGGCGAATTGATACAAAACTAAATGACAATAATCTTATTTAACTACTCAATACCCGATAAGGTTATGGTTATTTTAACATCTGAAATTCGTAGATTTAATATAAATTAAGTTCAGTTTAATATATATAATTTAGATACTTAAAAACAAAGAAACAAAAAAGGTGGTAGCAAATAGTCTTAATCTACCCTACTAATGTTTGATTGTGATAATGATCTATTTAAAATCATGTGACATAAATATGTATATTATATATTTTGTTCGTGAAATAATATTTAAAGCCATACTTACTATTTCTAGTAGCGCTGTTAAATACTACACATATTAAATTTAAAATCTCTACTTCCAGAGGGCCAGTTTATGAACATATTCGACTAATAATAACATGCATGATGTCAGTTAACACTGGACTAGTCTAGAACGATTGCATTGGTATATAAAAACACTAAACTATTTTAGTTGGCTCATGGAATGGAGTTTATGACGCCTCAATCTGTATCAAGTCTCTTTGACCCGTGAAAAACTTGGACAGGCCGATTGCTCGCTCTGATTGAACGTGTTATAGAGGGTGTTTTGCTCGCTCTGATTGAACGTGTTATACAGGGTGTTTTACTCGCTCTGATTGAACGTGTTAGACATGGTGTTTTAATCACTCTAATTGAACGTGTTATACAGGGTGTTTTGATCACTATGATTGAACGTGCTATACAGGGTTTTCCATCACTCTCGGCCCCTGAGTGCTTCTCATACACCAATTACGTCCATTAGTTTGAAATCTATATAGGAAATTTTGGTGTCGACACGTGAAACCCCTGTATATAAACATTAGTTTGTAAATACGAATATTGAATACAACTAAAAAAAACATGTTTAATGTGCAAGTGAGACACCTTAGCTCAATGAGTATGTAACCACCACCCTTTACCCCAGAAAAGAAATAGTCTGCGAGTTATAAGAGAATTATCAGTGTACTTTATTTGACATAAACATAGTGAATACACAGTAAGCATATATAGATACAATAGCATTACTCATAGCGAGCTATGTCAAAGTGATCGATATGTATCGAATTACATCGCTTGAAGAGCGTTCGGTTCATTGGTGATCTCTTCATATAGTACAACGTTATAACTTTTGTTTTTCTCAAGTTCGTTTAAGCACTTGACACGATTGTATTTCTCTTTCTCGATCAGGTCCAACGCACTGCACATTACCTCCTCGTTCCAACAAGCATGCTGGTGAGCAGGATTTGGAGGTGTTTGATGACAGTGATGTTTGTGTCCAATAAGATTAGAGAGCTTTGTGTAGGACCCCTCACAAATGCTGCATTTGAATGCCATAATGGCAATTGGAGATACCGCGAAAGAAATATCCCTGGGATAAAAATAAACACTTGCTCAAGCGGCAACGCTCTCTACTCACAAACAGCGTTTCCACTCTCACGTTTTTCAAAATGTCACCCCTAGCTCCGATGACGTCAGCATTGTGCTATGACAACATGAGTGAGCCTAGTTTATTAATTCACTTTTAAACATCACACTTTGTCCTCCGAGATAAATCATACAGCGTGCTTTAGATTTAATTCGCGTACAATCCAAATAATAAGCAGACTTTAGAAGGAAGGCGTTGCCGAAACTGTCCAGACCAATTATGTAGTCATCGGGCATTTCACCTATAATTTTAGCATTTGAATAAGTTTTGTACATTGTCAAATCCTTGATATTTATGGGTTCTTTGGACTCTACCTACTCCTCCGCTGGTGGGGGCTACGCGGGTGACTCGGCTGATTGTGATGTCTGGTAGGCAGCTGACTCTGGTGGTGGGTACGCTTGTGACTCTGATGTCTGGTAGGTAGACGACTCTAGTGGTGGGTACTCGGGTGACTCTGACGGTGGGTACGCCTGTGACTCTGGGAGTGGGGGCGGTGGCTGTGGCGTTGTGAAGGACGGTGGAGGGTGGTGTGAAGATCGTAAGGGTGATGGAGGCCTGGGAAACACGGCCACAACGTCCTCTTTGCGGAAATTGTACACGGCGCACATCATATCACACATGTAAGTCTATTAAATTCTCTCGTAGGGTAGTACTTCAGTCGCTCTTATCGTGTGACAGGTAGAGTCGCAAAACTCTATGTAGCCTCGCTCCTCTATTTTGTAAATTACATGTCTATCGCTCACCGCCACACTATGAATATTCTCCACAGTCATGTAGACACGCCCCTCAATTGTATGACTCACAAACATTAAATTAATTTAGCCGGCTCTAAGCTTGGTGAGCATACCTGAGAGCTAAACGTGCTGTATGGTTTGTAGGGTCCACCATGCACATGTATTAACTGCTCCGCTGCCCGATGTTGTTGTTAACTGCTTGACTCCTCTGCGCCGTCTCTTAAACGCGTTCAAAGATACCAATGGTAGGTGAACCGGGTTTTACTCCGGCACAGGTAAATACCAGTTTTTCGTTATTAAGCTCACACACGTCTTCATCTGTTATAGTAGCAAAACGACAGGGTAAAAAGACACAAAACTCGCCAACTAGATAGGCTATAAGGCATCTCCCGAACTTTGTGTTGACCGCTTTTAATTTATCCACTGAGTACTTTTGATCAACGGTGATATCACACAATTTTATGGTCTGCACGGTGTCAACAATATTTACCAGCTGCTATAACTTGTCCATCTTGAACCACACTACAAACGCTTATAAATAGATGATCAAGTGGGTGCCCCTCTATATATCCACCCCTCCCTCCCTCGAGTGACATCACGTGGTACAAAAAGAACAGGGTCAATGACCTAGCTCACGATTTCAAGGTCACGATCTATTCTTGTCTCGACTCAACTTGTCAAGCCGCCAAACTGGCGTCAGTCATCAGGGTTGCGAGAGTGCGATGACGTAATCGGGAAAACCCATTGTCGAGGGGGAGGGTTGCCAGAGTCAATGACCTAGCTCACGGTTTCAAAGTCACGATCTATTCCTGTCTTGTCGAGCCACCAAACTGGCGCCAGTCATCAGGGAAAACCCATTGTGAAATCATTCAAGGTCACGATCTATTCTTGTCCCAACCGGTCTTGTCGACCCGCCAAACTGTTGCCAGGTATGAGTCACCGGGACAACCCAATGAATTTTTGTAAAAGTTATATATTATTGCATCAAAATATAATTACGGACATTAAATTTCTTTGTTGCTTAAGTGGCTAGTTTATTTTGTGTAAATGATATTTATTATGTCAACAAAATATAGTTTCAAGCATTAAATACAATTTAAAATTGTATTTAATAAACCAGTTGTTTAAAAAATAATTTACCTCGGTGGCGTAGTTAACTGACGCGCTTGTTTTGTGTAGAGACAGACGATCGAGGACAGGAGAGTTCGAGGCTCGAATCTTGGCTAAGTAAACTAGGGTTGTTTTCCGCTCTCCCTCTACGCAAATGCTGGCTCACTTCCTCTAAATTCAAACTTACAAATTATCAATCCGTTAGCGTAATTAGTACTTAATCGTCTACACACGTGCATTCTGACAGTAGAAATCAAACAAAACAAATGTTGATAGGCTTTTGTCGGGAGGACGGTTCCACCAGCGCTTGCTCGATATTATTTTCCAGCTTAGTTCGCTACAGTTGAAATAAAAAACACGTGTTAATAATGATAAATATTATAGTGTACTGTCACTTTTGCTATTCAAAATTAAACTCTTATATCATGTGTTCGTTACTGAGTGCAGTCCGGAAAATAATTATTTAATATACAACAAAATCTATAAAGGAATAAAAGCATCACCGGGTACCGCGTGTTACCTAAATAAATTGTGACGGAAGGGGGTTGGGGTTCAAATCCATGTCATGCGTGTGTACTGAGCTCGGTTTCATCACTCATCCTCCGCGGGTTGTGTTCAGACGGGTAGTAAGACGCGGCAGCCTTAATTCTTTCTTGGGTTAAATATTAGACATATAGAACGATGGGAGGATGTTTATGTGAATTGTAAACGAACATTATAAGTTTTAATAAATATTCAGGGTAAGCTAAACAAATCCACACCATATTGTTCTCTCGGGTTTGGCGGCTAAAGGCCGTGAAGCATCTGGCAAAAGATATCGGGGTTGGAATATATGTTCGGTACACAATCTAAATGTTAAGCTCATATAGTTATGACGGTAGAGAGCGTGAATCTTGTTCGGGTGAACTTGGGTGGTTTTCTACTCTCCCTCACTCCACGTAAACGCTGGAACATTTCTACCTTATTCCTCCGGTTCATGATGGATACCTACATCCTCGCATGTTGACGGATGATATCAAACAACCAATTTTAGTAGACTTTTGGGGTGGGGGATAGCAACTCCTAACTGAGGATTCCAAGGTCCTTGATTGTGCATAATAAGAACTGTGTCAATGCTCTCTAGTTGCGAAAAAGCCCAGTACCACATAGGGGGTAGCGACACATGCCTTGTTGGAGGGAGAGTGAGGGGGGGGGG
>CABFVZ010000139.1:246535-281347 GCA_902151445.1 Timema monikensis
GGGGGGGGGGGGGGGGGGTGAAAGGAAGTCCAACAGTATTTTGTGAGAGATAGCAGTCAGCGTAACTTATCTCTTTCGTGGCTATTTAAGGAGAGTGGGGAGTGAAGGAAGAGTGAAAGGGGTCTTACAACCATGATACACTGTCAGCTGCCAATGAGCACAAATAAAAAAGCAATGAGCATACATAAATAACCATTGAGCACACATATAAAAGCAATGAGCATACATAAATAAACAATGAGCACAAATTAAAAAACAAGTTTGGACCAGAATTAACAAGTTTGGAACACTGGAAAGGGTTTAGGAGGAGGGGGTTCAGGAGGAGGGGAAGGGGAAAACCAAATTGCCAATCAGAGAGACTCACAATATTACGTAATCATCACAATACACAGTCTCTCCAAATCGGCGTCAAGGTCAAAGTTCAAGGTCAAACTGGAATGAGAGGGTAGTAGTAGTAGTAGTAGTAGTAGTAGGTAGTACTATATTACTGTATGACTAAAAAAGTATATCTTTTATTCCTCGTAAGATCTGGTTCAATGATGTTGCAAAATACACTGTATATTAATAAAAAAGCAGGTGTCATTTTTTAAATTAACTAATATAATACTTGCATAGCCGTAACCTATAAAATTATTTCCATCTTCCAAGCTTCGTTATTTAAGTAAAGCTAACTGTACAAACGTTGGATTTCTTTCGTCTATGGTAACCAGGGCCGCTTTATCCATTAGGCTGACTAGGCACAGTGCCTGGGGCTTACGAAACTTTTAGGGCTTAAGAACATTTAAGGCCTACAATATTTAACTAAAAAAATAGACAAACAAAAAAAACAAATAAGAAAAACAGCAAATTTTAATTTAAAATATTTTTTTAATATTTGAATGACTAAAACAATCATTTAAGCGGTCAAGTTTTACAACAGCCTCCCTGACACAATCAGACATACGGTAGTGTAACAGGGCTATGTTGCTATGCATAGTTGCATTGCACGTATCACCAACCCAGGATATCGTGTCGACAGAGGCTCAGAGGCGTTCACGTTGCATTACAATTTGAAAGTATTTTCAAGATCCATTAATTGTTTTTTGTGCGTGCTAATAATGCAATTAGTATACACATTGAATAAAGATATCGGACCAAAAGGAAAAGTGCCTAAGATCTATGAAGGTCTTAAAACGGCCCTGATAGTAACAGGAGATCATAAAGGAATATCTTGTTTTTCTTTCGTCATCAACGGAACATCAGTTCCATCAAAGGGTATATTAGATTCCTGATAGAGAGCCCAGTATTTCTGATCCTTGCCGAACACAGCAGCGTCGGCTAGTGTCTCCGGAAGTTTCTGGTTCATTGTCTCCGGTAGAAAGAAACTTGCAATGGCTCCCAGTAATGTCGCCAGGCCCATGATGGCGTATGCATACCTCTTATCCGTTACACTGCCCTGTGTACAAAGCACATTTCTAAAACAGAGTTACCTTTTATCACAATTGGAGAGTTTTCGCAATTGGATTGATATCATGTTCAAAGAGTTTTTATAACAAAAATATTTGATCTATTCACACTGGATATCATTTCAGAGGGAACTGCTAGGGTACCATTGGGAGACAATGTCACCATTTTTCTTTATTTTGGTGTGAGACATTTTCCATTAAATATGAGACAAATTTTCGCAACGCTGATTCGTAGATGTTGCCAGTAGCTCCTTCTTACCAAGAGCGCCCAAATGGATCATCCTCCCTCTAGAGATAAAATTTCAGGAATTTGGCTTTGTGGGAGGGAATTTTAAAGCATCTTAACCTAATTCTGAGGCAGTTATATGAGTCTCAGGAGCCAATTTTAGCAACGAAGAAAGTTTCTGAAAAATCAACCAAACATATAATTTAGTTGTAGCTAAGCCTATTGAAAGGAAACATTATGTTTCTCACAAGTTTACTGAACAGAATAGTATGAAAAGGAAGCTGTTGAAGAGGAAATGGGAGGAAAGCTACATGTTATTATTTATCTGTTGGCTCGGATATTGATGATTCAAAGTTTTTAGTAGCAATTTGCTGCCAAATTCTAAAACACAATTTGATTTTTTTCATAAAAACTAACAAAAAAAAGAAGCAAATATCACAGAGAAATAAGGGTTGGATATAGGACTTTTTACTGTCCATTATTGGGCACACACCACCTTCAGAAATAGCTGAAAGCGAAAATATTTGGTGACAGTTAACGGAGAGAGAGAAAGCTAAGATAAAGCTTTTCTCCATAATACCGCAAGTTTACTACCTCAGAGGTGATGTTCAGTGCAAATGATTTGTGTTAAATGAATGACTTGAGAATTGTGTGCTAAATTTTAAAACAGCACCTTCCTTTATAATAGATTTTAAATAGTTTAGTTTCATCTATACTCGTGGTTTCTGTGGACATATAGTGAAAAGATATATATATTAAGATAGTTGATACAAAATATGCAATACAATTTTTTAAATGCACTTAATATGTCAAAACTTAATTCAGTATTTATATAATAAAATATTATTTTTTAATTACTAATTTACATACATGTCCCACGGTAGATGTTTACATACTTTTTGTGTAAAAAACTGTTTATTTGTTTAGTTAAATCAGGAAAATATTAGGCCTAGCAAAAATAAGCTTCATCATAAGGTCTAGCCAATATATGCATAAACTACATAAATGAACCAACCGCCATTGAATTTGTTTATCAAACACAACCTAAAATTTGTTTTCGACCTTCAACTTGTTCAGAAATGCTTGGTCAATAGCACTCGGTATCAAGGCGTAGCTAATCCAATTGCGAAAACTCACATAATATAAAATTATAAAGTAATATAAGAAATACTTTTTTTATAATTTAATATTTGATATTATTCTCAAACTATATTTGTGTGTAAAATTTTATCAAAATTTGTACTGTAAATTTTATAATTCATCGCAAAAAACATATTTTAAAGATAAATTGAAATTTAGGGGTTTCATTTCTAAAAATTGTTAAGGATTTAGAATATTTTTATAATGTCACCTCATTATCGTAGAACAAAATATTCTAGGAATTAAATTGAATACATCTCTTAAACAGACGCAAGCGTAAGAAACACATACATCTTATTCGAATCCCCTCAAATTCAAGTGTCATTATTTTTCTACGCCAAATTTGCCTATATACTGAATATATTATCTGATACATAAATCAAGACTAACAGATTGATACAATATCTTGAGGAGTTTGTAAATTGATACAGCTAGCTAAGCACAATATATACGGAAAAAAATCTCGAATTGTAATAAGATTGTAATATATAAATTATTCGTTTACATTAAGTGTCCCATTTCTGACATTTAAATGGGTTTTAAAACATTTTCACCCATTTTGGGACGACTCAAATAGAGTGTAGACTCCGTTCATCATGAAAGGCATTGGTATTAAACTGCCTTATTATGTTATGGCCCCGTTTTATAAGCTATGCTATAGAGGAACCATGCAATTTAAATTTGCCAATTTTAAAAGTAAACAAAGAGTACATAAGGCACACATCATAGTATGATGTTATTCTCCAGTGAGATCCAATTAACTGTTTGGATATTATTTGCAGCTCAGGCACTTTCACTCACCAAGTAGAGAATGTAGGGCCCCAGAGTCCCCACAATGCTGGACGCTGAAGACCCAAGGGCACATCCCGTTTGTCTGACGCAAGTAGGAAATGTCTCCATGGATTGTAGATATCCGGTATATCCTGATAACGTGGCAAAGAACTTGACAACTACCACCATTGTTAACAGCAACCAGTTCAGCTCAGGCTCTAAACATATATCGGACATGTTGATGAGAACAACCATTTTTCAAATCCATCTTCAATCATAATGAACATTCAGAAGCATTTACTCAAAATTGACAATGCACATACATGCCTTGAATGTTGATTTCCATTGCAGACGATGGGTTGTGTTTTGTTTTTAAGCTATTATAATAATATTAATAAACAGAGTAATATCTATATTTTAAGCTTTGTAGACCCACATATATTTAACTATGTTATTTTTTTGATTGGCATTGCCATGCCCTTCATGATCGTCTTCATGACTGTGAATTCATCAGTCTGCCGATTTCACCATCTATCCTTCCAATTTCACAGACCATCCCGCCCAGATACACAAAATTATTAACTTTTTCTAACAGTTTTCTATTTATACTAATTAATACAAAAGAAGCATTAAATATATTGCACTCACTGTTAACCAGGAGAATTATGAATATGTGAGCCCCGAACATGAACATAAACGCTAAAATATGCGTCCATCTTCGTCCAAGTTTTTCACTGAAATACTTTCCCAGGATAAAACCAAAAAGCTCCACCAAGGACTGCCAGAAAAAGTTCATGAAAGGATTCCCTGACATGGTGTTCACGTTCAACATGAGTGTGAAGTACACGAGGTTTCCTAGAGACCTGAAATACAAATAATGTGCTTATTATCGTATTTACGTTCCAAAGGTATTGACAAGATCGAATCTTCTTTTTAACCTAAATACAGTGGAACCTGGATAAATTGAACTTGAAGGTGCTAGGGACAAATTCGATCTATCCAAAAATTCGAATTAAATAAGTTTCTTAAAAGGAATTCCCTTTTCCACTTCCTTTATCATCGATAATTTTTCAGCCAAAGTTAATGATTTATAGGACTGTGGCTTGAACAGTGACACCACGACACACACACACACACACACACACACACACACACTGCTATACAGTATGTACTAAACAAAACAAAATAAACTCACACGTCACAAGAATATCGCTACGACCAAATCACTAAGAACAGCGCACGTAACCGCTCGAGAGGTTTGACCTTGACTAACGGAGAACAGAAGTGTACGTATAAACAAAGACGTATGGGTGAGCGGGGGGTGGGGGGGCGTGAAGAAGGGTACTGACCGCATTCCAACGTCGCCTTTCCTGTTTCAAAAATAGAACAACACGGCACTGCAACTAGAAGTAAGAAAAAAATACTCCACGGTACATTACAACTTACGAAAATTTCGAATTAACCAAGAAAAAATTCGAACTATCCACAATTTTTTAATATTGTTTTAATACAAAATTCACGGGATCGGGTGAAAAATTCAAATTAAAGAAGTTTTTGAATTACGTAAGTTCGAATTAGTCAGGTTCCACTGTATATATTTTTGTATATAGTGAGAACATGACCCTATTTGATTGCATTTTGTTTCATTAAGATAGATTTCAAACGGGGTTATGAAGGTAAAGGAAAGAGGGATAGAAACATAAAATAGGGACGAACACAAAATTGATTTTAAAATGAAAAGAAGAACACGGTTAACACTTTACAGGTAGACACTACCTCTTTGTCTGGTGGCAGCAGTGTAAAGTACAGAATGTGTTCATCTTTTCATTGTAAAAGCCATATTGCTTCGGTTCCCTTTTATATATATTTTGGATCCATATTTTTTATTCTTTGTTTCATAGCTAACAAAATGTACCCCAAATATTCCTTTAAGAGCAAAACCCAGTTACGTTTTTATGGTCAGTGGCACCCTGGGCAAAGTGCATACATGGCTCCCATCTCCCCATCGCTCCACCATCACCCACCTCACCCTAAATTATTAATTGTACCAATACACCCACTAATACAGGGTGGCCCACGGAGAAGCAGCCCACCTTCCATATCCAGCATGTGCTTCATTTTGAATTGGAGGAGGTCAATCCCCTTCCACCCATATTGTGACATGAAGAATGAGCAAGTGACCTGCTTGTCTACAGTTTTATTGACTCATTCTTCATGTCGAAATAAGGGTGGAATGGGATTGACCTCCTCCAATTCAAAGTGAGGCGCCTGCTGGATATAGGAGGTGGGCTACTTTCCCATTGGGCCACCCTGTACCACTCATAAAGTCTTGAAGTATAAACTTGGCAGAAGAGCAGAGGTCACATATTTACCCAATATGATATTTTTAGAGCCCTTCATTGTCAGAAATTCCCTGTTATACTTAGAACGGCGCCCCTAAGATTGTGAGCTCCTGGCCAATTACCCAGTCTGCCCGTTTATGAAAAGGGCCTGGACAGACAGGATTATGCTAATTTTTTACATCTTGGTGTGCAGGCACTATGTCTAAATAAGATATTAAAAGTAAGACGATATTGAATTGAGTCGACATCTTTTTATAAATTGTATTTTTTAAGTATAGTTGCATTGTAATACCCCTTTTCTTTCCTGATCAACAACACTTACTCCAAGTAGAGCATTTTACAAGAAAACATTAAAAAAGTTGTTTCCCTCACCCAACAGTAGCAATCAGGAAAGTATTCTTAGCCAGTCTCCAACTTGAAAACAAGCTCGCGAAACCATACGACTTCTCTTTCTTCTTGGATAGAGTCAGTAGGATATCAGCTGTATTAGCAGGGAGGGTGTTCTCGTTCATCTTAGCAATCTTTCCCAGGGCTTTCTCACATTTGGCAACTCTTCCAGTGGTGGCAAGCCATCTCGGAGATTCAGGAAACAGCCTAGAAGAATAGAGGGGTGTGAATGTCTTCCAGTGGCAGAAAGCCATCTCGGAGAATCAGGAAACCACCTAGAAGAATAGAGGAGTGTAAATGTCTTCCAGTGGCAGCAAGCCATCTCGGAGATTCAGGAAACAGCCTAGAAGAATAGAGGGTCATGAATGTGTCATTAATTGTCTTCATCTCTCCAAAAATGTCCCATCCCAATAAAAACAAAACAAGCAGTTTAAATGCCATAACACATTTCTGGGATAAAATAATTTGAAATAATAATCCTACGGATATAACTTTTTTACAGAGAATTAAAAAAGCGTTGTTTTGACCAATGTCTAACATTTATGGACGTATTGGAGGATTTCAATTAATTAATAACTAGATTTGGAAATACATTTTTCTAATTAATAGTTTTCCAGAATAGGTTGAATATTTTAATAATAAATAAACACCCTCTACAAATATAAATGATTTTGAAACGATGAAGAAAGTTCATAATAGCTGAACATAATCGAATTTTTAATAATTGCTAATTTCAGAGGTGAAATAAAACTACAGCATTGAAAATATTACGTATATTCATGTTTAAAATAAGCATGTTATATGACTCTATTAGATAAATTACTTACTTGCAAGTAAAAAGGAACAATGCTGAAGGTATAGTCGTGACGATAAGAAACATAGACCAATCTCCAGACAACGCCCAAAACACGAGAGGCATCGTGCAGAGTCCTGCAGTCCAGCCAATACACTGAAGCAAAGCTATCAGCGAGCGTTCATCACTTGCCGATATCTCGATACCTGGAAACAAATGTCAAGAGATGTTCATTTGTGTTACTTTGGAATGTTTGTTAGAATAAAAAGAGAAAACAGTTTGTTGTGTACATTAAAAATTGATTGAATACCTATGTTACATTTTTTTACGATGCATTATGTTGCCTATTGTGAGATGTTTTGTGATTTTAATAAATAAGTAACAATTGAGATATATTGTTATATATTTACAATGATAAATTTGAATATATTAAAATTATGATAGTTTAACCACAAAATCAACAAATTCTAATAACAAAAAAGTTAAGAAAATATTTCACATTTTCATTATTTGTCCACGCATTTTATTTTCTCAGTGTTTAGGGGCGATACTCGATAGAAGAGCTATTAAAAAGTTAAAGGACTTTATTTGTTAATGGTTTTGTCCTTCACCTCAAGTGCAGATATAATATTCAATAATTTTAAATTAACAGATGCATTACAATAAAGCTATAAAATAAAAAATATAGCTTTTGAATCTTAAGATATTTGAAAATGATCGGGTAATGTTATGAAATATCTCAAATTATAATAAAGATCTAGATGCTTTATAATTTTATTCCACTTTATTTATCCTTTATTCTCTGTATGTGGTTCAAAGAGAAGCATAACTCAGATATGATTAGGGATAAGTTTGATCAGCTTACATCTTATTTTGTGAAACCTTAATTTTTTATGGTCAGTGGCACCCTGGGCAAAGTGCATACATGGCTCCCACCTCCCCATCGCTCCACCATCACCCACCTCACCCTAAATTATAAATTGTACCAATACACCCACCTAGAATGAGTGGAGCCTGGAAAACCGCCGTAACTGGAATGCTACTGATGACAGTCACTGCTAGGAACACGTAGTACATCCCTGAAGTGAGAGCAGAGATCAAACGACCAGCCGCCAATAGAGCGACACTGATGAAGAACACTGGACGTCGGCCAATCCTGACGAAAGAAAGATTTTAAATAGAGGAACCAGGTTTACATGATTGAACATAGCCAGTGGTCGAACCCAGGTGGTCCGGGGCTGTGCCACGGCACTCTTTTACCATCCGGGGCAGTGTCCTGGCACTCTTTTGTAATCCGGGGTTGCGCCCTGGAACTATTTTGTCATACGGGGTTGCGCCCTGGTGCTTTAAAAGCTAAAAGGTAAAATATGTTACATCGTACAGTATGAAATATTGAATAAAATAAATTCAGATCAGTGGAAAAATAAAATAATAAAAGTATAAAAGTAGCTGAAATGAAGTGTAGATTACTGATAATCCGCGATACCAACCATTAAATAGAATCAGCTAAAAATCTTGATTAACATTGTGGACAATTTAAGAACTAGATGTTTTGCAATCATTCCAAACCGTGGAATTAAAGAGAATGATGTTTGTATTAAAAAATTTTGAAGGATTTTGAAATACTGACCTGACACTTGCGGCCGAGTAATAACAAAGGAACATATGGCAAGGAATCCATAAAGAAAATTTTCAGCCGCTTCAAAATGTAACTAAAAAAAAGTGTTGAACAAATTTCTGCACTACATTGAGTGTGGAAGAAATCGTATTCCAGAATCTCTTAAACCTCTGTAATACTGCTTTTTAATCAATCCCTTGTAGTTTTGTTGAGTGTGAAAGTAATTTTAGTGTAATTAAGTTAGTAAATACCCCATTACGTTGCATCATTAATTTTTATCAAACTGAATGGACCATCTCTGAGGCAATGGGACCTACTACCATAAGTTCAGATCTGACAGCTGCATCTTCTGCATCTGTGGGAACAAAATCGCAACATATCAGTTGACGAAGATGTTCCTGAGTATATTAATATAGATGAATTTGCACATATCTTTATAAGAATTATCATGAAATCAATAAATTGAGTTACTTTATCATTACCTGTTTATATATGGTCTCTGTATTTATAAAACCAGTAAAAACTATTCTAAATGTTAAGCTTTAAAATACCAATTCAATTGTATGTTTAGAATGTTCAGATATAAAGTTACTTTAAATTTTGGGAATGACTACCCAGGTAAACCACTGAACATATCAAAAAATAAAAACCGTCTGGCATTGGTCAGACTCATACGAAACGACATTTTTTTTAACGTGCAATTAATTTGACATAGGACATTTCGTTAATGTCGATAAAAAAAATACACGTGTTGTGTATTGAAGACGTACATGTCTCCCAGCTGCCCCATGAGAAATGTTCCAATGACGTCACCTCCTCTGCTGAAAGAGTAAAGGTTGGTGACGTATATTTCTCTGTCGCACACCCAATTTTCTCGAGAAGGTGCTGTCTCGGTGTACCATGTCTTGTCGTACTCCCAGCCATATTGACAATCTGGGTGACAGCAAGGAATGGTACAGTAAATAACAAATACATTTTTTAAAAGAAAAGTATTCAACATGTTGATCAATATAATGATAGTACCATCCTACTGGTATAATGAGCCACAGTATATCCACGTATCGATTAAACCCACAAGTAAGTTACTATAAATTATGTTACAGACACATATGAGTAAATCTACTTACTGGTTACATCGTGTTTTTGTAAACCATGATCTGTGGGAGTAAGACCTGAAGATGTTACGTCAGCCCAATCTTTCCCAACATACATTTTACATTTACTGAATGATAAGAGGCCGGCCGTATCCTTCTCTCTGAAACAATGACAATCAATTTGTTTTCTTAATTGACATTTTATTGACTGATTGATTGGCTTCATCTGAAATGTTTATACGGGATATTAATAAAAAGTTTGTTCAATATCTACGTGCAATTTTTTTAAAGTAATTTTTAATGAAATTATCACATATCCCTGAGGGTTTGGCCAGACTGACAAGCGTGCGTGTGAGCGAACGACTGGGTGGCCAGACTGGCGAGCGCGTGACTAGCAGATGGCTTTCGGTAGTTGTTGATGAGGAGGTAAAGGTTCGAATCTTGGTTCAGTGAACTGATGGTGATTTATTGTTGTGGTTTCCCCATCCTCTCTCCACGCTAATGGTGGCTCTTATTTGTAAAGGCCTACTTTTATTATAATATTGAAGTATTTTAACATAATATATATCGGTATGATTTATGATCTTACCAATTAAATTAGGCCGTTAGCAGCAAGTGTGCTAAACATATCGATAATAATAAAAATCAACATACAATAATATTGCCTAGCGCCTGTAAACTAGACTGTTCCGGCTCGAGCGCCCGCTCCAGCCTGGCCACCTCTCATCACAACCAATGTGTTCTATTTTATATTTTAGCAGCTTGCTCCAGCCTGGCCACCTCTCATCACAAACCAATGTGTTCTATTTTATATTTTAGTTGCTCGCTCGCCCAGTCTGGCCGTCCCCTAACACTTCGTTCAGGATAGTTCCTCTAGGTGTATTCTATTCTCACTCAATGTATTCTTGCCAATGTACTATACATAAATAAAACTAACCCAACAGCTACAATTGTTCTCAAAAATCACATTATAATTTACATTTTCTGAAAGAGCATACTGAGATTCACGTGACTTTAAAACTTAGATCTAATTGAAGTTCATCTTTATGTTTAAACATGTAAAATAAATTTTCTCCGCGCAGTTGTCTGTTGGCTTGTTTTTGTGTTGATAAATACTACACAGCTCACAAATCACAACGAATGTACCCATATCCTTTTGTATTATTCTTATCTATTAATCCTATATATTATTTCTGTTGTCAACATCCCTTTTTATCAACTAATACAAAGCCTACAGTGATTAATAAGGTTTCATTGGATAGGATTTTTTTTACCAACTTCTGACATAGCATACTCAGTTTACGTCAAAACACATGGTTTGTTTAAAATTTAAGTTGAAAGAAAAATATAACAATATTTGTATATCAACTACCGAAAATAAACTCTCTTTGCTATTTTGTGTAAACACTTTATATTTTTAACTGAGTATTTAATTGAAACTTTTTTTTAGGGCTGGGGGAGGTTGAATGTGCGAAAGTTTCACAAGGATTTTCTGGTAAATATAAATATATTTGAATTCATTGCTGATATTGTCAAATTGATATAAACTCTTTTATTTAATTTTAATGCGGATATTTTTGCTTCAAATACGATTATTTAGACTTTTTATCTTCAACCAACAACTTCAAAATCATATAATAGATATAAAGTCTAAATAATCGTATTTGAAGAAAAAATATCCGTATAAAAATTAAAATTAAATAAAAGAGTTCATATCAATTTGACGATATCAGCAATGAATTTAAATATAAAATAATAATAATAATTATTATTATTATTATTGTTGATTTGATCTTTCTCGTTTGATTAGTAATATTAAACACAAATATTTTGGCAATAAAATATAAATATATCTAATCTATAAAAAAGTTTTGTATATATTATAGTTATTTTCAAATGAAAATAAGGCGACCAAAAGAAATGTTCACTTTTCTGTTGCCAAGTAGTTTTGTAACTAAGAAATCTCGTCCCTTTTTATATATTGTCGGTATTCTTAATGTTTTAAGAAATGTGTAGTTATTATTAGTTATTGAAACCCAAATTAATATTTATAGTAATTTTTTTAAATATTACCATTTGCACTGTTATATCCTTATTGACTAAATGTATTTCTGCCAAGAAACCAAAATCAATCAAAAACTGAGAATTTTTAAAACAATTGTTTTTATTGTATTTACAATGCTAATTCGTAAAGGCTGGATATTTATGTCACACAATAAATGGGAAAATTATAGAAAATACACGTTACCAAGCTAAAAAAAAGTATTAAAACTGTGACTTTTAAAAATAATATTGTAAATTAAATTGGTATAATGAATTGAATTAAATTTTGAAAATAAAGTGATTGTTCATTGTTTGACACCAATATTAAATTTATTAAAATCTAGATGCACTAAATATTTATAAAAAATTAATATGTATATATGTGTGTGTATATTAGGAAATCTATCTTAGTGTCAGCTTATTTGACTGTTATTCTGACACAGTTTGGATGTTATTATTATTATTATTAGCACCGCGTCTTACTACCCGTTCGGGTTATACGCACTTACGCTAATGTGTAATGGTAGGGTGATTGTGAGATAAAATGAAGGACCTACAGTTTAACGTGGAATCCGAACCATGGTGGCGGCCTGGCATTCCACACATTCACAAGATGTCTTGTCAGAGGTGAAGGAAGGGTTTGGAAATCAGATAAATCTGTGCCGGGACCGAGGATTGAACCCTGGCCGCCAGCACAGAAGTCTGACACCTTACCCCTAGACCACCAGGTCACCAGTTTGGATGTTGAGACTTAAGCTATTAAGCCCTGTAAGATGCATTAATAAGATTTAAATGTCCTCTATCCGTGAATTAACTGATGTATTATTTATAAGTTACTCTTTCGCTCTCTAACCTTTTATATTTAGTTGCTAATAGCAACTGTTTTAAATATCTTAATAATATATTAATAACAATAAAATTAATAATAAAAACCTTGGTAACGTGATTTCCTTCCACTGATCCAGCGTGTAGTTAGTTCCATTCCTGCCCGGTACATGGCACCAGTGGTCTGGAACGGCCATGGCCAGCACGAAGTTGTAGTAAGGCATTGATGCCAACATTACAAAGAACATGTTGAACAGGTAGTTGAAACGTTTCTGAAACTTTCCTCTGGAACCGATTTTGTTCATGATTTGTTCGAACATCATATCATCAGTTTCCTCTTGGTCTTCTTTCATTTTAGCTGATTAATTAATTGTTTTTATTAAAAAAAAAAAGATTATTCTATTCTTCTACGTAGTTTGCTCTATCTTGCGTAAATATCTCAATCAACAATTATAAAGCCTAAAATACTACATGCTATTAAAATATCAGTTATATGGGACATCATAGAAAATTTGGGTAACAAATTATTTGGTTAATTACAAGTCCACGGGGCAGGCACATACACAATTAAGTTTGTGACGGTACTAACTAGAACGTTAAATGAATTTAACCTGGCGTTAGGACAAGTTTGTTTTTATAAGTCACGATCAAATTATTTCTGAAAGTAGAATGTTATGATAACTTTGGATCAGGAACAAATAATTAAGTTTAATGTGGAGTTAGAGACATTTCAAGCTTCATTGTCAAAAGAAGGCGTGAACTTACTGAGTGAGGCAATTAAAAAAATGTCAAATGAGATTGAACCATTATTATTTTGGATTAACAAGTATTTGAGTTATCTTTGAATAGCTGATCACGAGACGTTGTTATTCCAGATAAGATATTTGTTGAAATCAAAAGCATCAATACTTTTAACGGCTTTATATTTTAACACCGAACAAACTGAAATGACACATCACGATAACCTCTCAGTTCGTTGTTTGCCGCCAGGACTCCAACCCCGACGATGCACAGCACACTATGGAGTAAGGTCACCACTCTTATGGACTGTTGAGAAGTAAGTGGCTCGCTCCTCAATTGATCCACTTCCCACAATGAGATTAAAGTGAGATTATAGAGAGTAGAGTTCTCACAGCAAGGACTTTGTTAAGCAACCATCAGAAAGCAAACAGGCAGAACTGTCGGGAACCATTCCAATCAAAATATAAATATTATATCAATTAAGTGTAAATAATTGGAGGACATTCATTTTATTAACCTTATCCTCTTTACGTGTGTCATGTTTTTATGGTACATTGGCCGCGTGCTGCGAATAGAAACACTAAACAGATAATCCCTTTTTCTTGCTATGACCAAATATTTCTTCAGACTTTGTTAGCCCCGACCCCGATTGGCACAACGTATCATAATATTGGCGTGGCGGGGTGCGAACAATTTGGAGTTCACTATATGTTTGCTACTTACTGATGATATTCTTGTGACACGTTCTGGTGGTCAAATGGCCGAAGTCAGTGCTGAGGTAGACGAAGACATCTTAGGTGATTTTATGTATATTTATCTGATGTATTAACGTGCACTATATGAACCAACTGACTATATATCAGTACAAGAGAACTTTCTATGTGCAAGAGCGAAAGGGGCTACCAATTTTTCCATGAAAAGTATTTTTACACATACCTTCCATTATTCTTTTACCTGCCACAATCGACAAGGGACCTACGGCTTTACTTTCCCTCCGAAGGAAGTTGTGCTAAGGATTTATTATCGCTCAAGGAAAATCCATTATCTTTGGCTCTCTAATATAAATAAATTCACTAAACATAAAATTAATACGATCTGTTAAAATAAAAATTACGGCAGAATAAGAATATTACCCACTTCGATGATAACATGGTCCAGGGCACCACTCCCACACTAATCTAGACTACCGAAGACGGGGAGGTCGGTGTTCGATCCCAGTTGGATATATTGAGATTTTTAAAAATAGCGTTTTCCACTCTTCCTCCACGCAAATACGGATAAATTTCATCTAAAATTTAACCCTCCTCATACCTAACCTATTAGTGTAATTAGTACATAGATGTATCGCCCATATGGGAAGTAGGACGCGTTTCTAAAAATACTAAATAATAAGAATATGTAGATAATTTAGTGTGAGGTGACCTGGCGGTCTAGGGGTAAGGTGTCGGACTTCTATGCTGGCGGCCGGGGTTCAATCCTCGGTCCCGGCACAGATTTATCTGATTTCCAAACCCTTCCTTCACCTCTGACAAGACATCTTGTGAATGTGGGGAGTGCCAGGCCTCCACCATGGTTCGGATTCCACGTTAAACAGTAGGTCCTTCATTTCACCTCATAATCACCCTACCATTACACATTAGTGTGTGTATAACCCGAACGGGTAGTAAGACGCGGTGCTAATAATAATAATAATAATAATAATAATAATAATAATAATAATAATAATTTAGTGTGCATACTTATATGTCTTATATGATATATGTCTCAAGTAATCTTCGTGGAGATTAAAATACTTTTTCTATATAATTGTCTGCCTGAAAAACCACATATGTAAGTGGGAAATGAAACTAGGACCTATGTCGTAAAATACCAAAGATCTTCCAACGGGCTCTTTGTATTTGCCCTGTGCTTAACGTAACTATACTAAGTACGAGCTGGTCTGGTGATGTGAATTCATCAGTAATAAGTAAACAACTTACATTACATTTTGGAATGACAAATCAAATATTCTAAGGCTGAACTTCTATGCACAGGTGTCATTTTTTAATTAAATAAATACGCTGACACACAGAATTTGTTCGACTAAAACACACAAGATGGGTTACATATGTATATATTAACAAATATAGGTACTTGGTTGGTGTCATGACGAGTAAGTGTATGAGGAATGCTGGTGAGGACGCAGTTGGTCTACAAATGGACAACGTCAATTTGAGAGGGCTGTTATTTGCAAGTGATGCCGTATTATCGGCGGAGAATGAAAGTGACGCGCAAGCATGGCATTAAATTGTTCGAAAGTGGCAACAGGCAGAATGTATATTTGTATAAATGTCTCCAAAACTAAAGTGATAGTTTTTATTTATAAGGACGGATCAGCAAATGATTTTAATCTTATTATAAATGTAAAAAGTTAGAACAAGTGAATGATTTTATGTATCTGGGCAGAATGTTCTGTAAAAATGGAAGGATTGATGGTAAAATCGACAGACTGGTGAATGAATCTCGGGAGTAGTTGGTTGTATGTGGGTTATAGCAAATATTGAAGTAGTAGTTAAAGAGGCAAGGATTGCAGTATATAAAAGTGTGCAAACACTAACGTTGTTTTATGGATGTGAAGAATGTGTTTGTCAAGAGAAACACAAGAGCAAGGTGAATGCGTTTGGAATGAGATATCTAGGAAATATTTGTGGTAAAACTTGTATGGACAGAGTCAGTAATGAATGGGTGCTGAAGGAGTGCTGTTTGAAAGGGAATTCAATAGGCCAATGTGAAAGAAGTGTGTTACATTGGTTTGGGTATGTTGAGAGGATGAGAGTGGATCGAGTGACGAAGGTAGTGAGTTTATCAAAAGGACGGGGTAGGCCATGTAAGGCGTGGCTAAATATGTAAGATGAATGTGTGTAAAAGAGAAACATTAATAGTTTTAAGAATAAAGAGCATGTATGACTCTGTGTATGGATGTTGTTGAAGCGAAGGGAGTATATTCCATTCACGGTAGGAATTACTCTCTGAAAGGTCTTTTTTCCTACCAATATCCTACTATTTAATAGATTTCTGGTAGGGAAAAAGGCCTTTCAGAAGTCAATTCCTACCGTGAACAGACAGTATGCAAGGATAGGGAAGTGTGGAGAAAGTTAGTCAGGATGGATTAAGTATGGAGTTATTGTTTTTCGAGCTATATGCACAGTTTCTTGTCTACCCCGTAAGGGAGCGGCATGACTAGGTATGCAGGTATTATTATAATTTCCGGTACAAGTAGTAATAGCGGTAGTAGCATTGGTGGAACTCTTAAGAGTACTATTAGTGGTAGTTGAAAGCGAGATGTTGAATACTATCCAAGATAAGTAGTTGGATAAGTTTAAACTCAAATACAAATCCACCATCAGTCACAGAACTATAAAAGTAGGTTTAGGGGTCTGTCAACGTTAACTGTTGAGTTTTTAAATACAGTAATCTCAAGAGTTATTGAGCGGGTTTGGATATGTTTTCCATATTACATGTGATATCTAATAAATTGGGGGCCTGATTTCTTAAGCCACACGACCACCATGGAAGGTAGCATCATAAAGTTAAAATAATTTGATTGATTTGCTGTAGAATGTGAAGTGTAGCCTTTAAAGTTTAATGATTGTATCTTCTAAATATATAATTGATTATTGAATAATATGACAACATTAAGATACAATCTGTGTTTATCAGTTTTAGGTATGTCTCATTATTTGTAATATTGTTGTAAGGCTGTACCTTTTATATATTTAAAAATAAAGTTAAATGGTAAGTGTATAAATGGTAACAGGATATCATAAAGGAATATCTGTTCTTTCTTTGGTCTTCAACGGAACATCAGCCCCATCAAAGACTATATTAGACTCCTGATAGAGAGCCCAGTATTTCTGATCCTTGCCGAATACAGCAGCGTCGGCTAGTGTCTCAGGAAGCTTCTGGTTCATTGTCTCAGGAAGGTAGAAACTTGCAACGGCTGCCAGACAGGTCCCTAGACCCATGATGGCGTATGTATACCTCTTATCTGTTACACTGCCCTGTGTACAAAACGAATTTCTAGATCAAAGTCTCCTTTAATAAGAATTAAAATTTTAAAGGTAACATGAAGTATATAAATAAATTCATATACATTTAATACAGTTTATTAATATGTTAATTAAATAATTTACTATATGGTGATACGTTAAAAACATCACATCACCAGGTGACCACCTTATTATAAATATGTGACTTATCAAAGTGGGAAACCACGCTGCCAAATTAGGTCCAGCCGCCAATGTCTGGGGAACAGATATACTTCTCAGGAACCTCTAACCTATCATAGTCATGTTCTCCGAGCGTAGCTACGCACGTAAACTGGTGCAGCGGCCAATGTCTGGGGAACAGATATACTTCTCAGGAACCTCTAACCTATCATAGTCATGTTCTCCGAGCGTAGATACGCACGTAAACTGGTGCAGTTGGCAATTTAGGAACCGACTACCCGGTGACCATCATCGATCCCTGTCGTCACCGGACAACTGGAAAATGCCCTCTCCTGCCTTGGATAGCTTCCATCGGTGGGAGGAGTTGGCTCCTCCTTCCATGAGTACTGGACGCACAAGCAAGATAGTTAAGGCACAACCTAAGAATTACTATTACTCAAAAAGGGCTTTAACCGTGAGCTTCTAACCCCGATCCAGAACTACCCCCTTATGACGATACTATTAAATTGTAGTGGCATGCAATATCTCTTCATAGTCATTGAATTATAATAATTTAAAAAAACTGATGATAACTTTGTCTACTTCAACCAATGAGACTTGATAAAACGCAAAAACATGATACTCAAATTAGTGATAGAACAAATACTTCGTCAAAATTGACCACATAGATTTATCATTACTCAGATAATGACCAATAGAAGGTCCCCATTCACTCACCAAGTAGAGAATGTAGGGCCCCACAGTCCCTACTATGCTGGCAGCTGTAGACCCTAAAGAACATCCAGTCTGTCTGACACACGTAGGGAATATCTCCATGGCTTGAAGACAACAGGTGTATCCTGATATAGAGGTGACGAACTTGATACAGACAACCATTGTCACCAGCAGCCAGTTCAGCTCAGGTTCTATAGTGACATTAAACTCATTAAGGAAAACTACATATTTTCCAAATCTAAAATGAAAAATAAAAGGTTCAAGTTATGTAAGTATATATTAAGATGGGTTCATTACAATGTTCTTAAAATCTGAAAATAAATCATAGAAAGCATCGTAAGTGTAAGAGGCTCAAATTAGTATGATTTTATCCCTCTCAATTCTAATTTTTTCCCCCCCAATATATCTTAAAATAGAAAGAGTAAATATCCTAACATGTTACGTTACGAACTGAATCTACATTCAGTTATGATATAAATTGTGGTTGGGATAATGGCGGAAGAACAGAGGAAGATGGAAGCATTTGACTAAACTGACCCGGTCAAGAGCTGGAAACAATTTATGATGATGTTGATTACAATCTAGTGAAAACAGAGCCGGAAAACCACTTTGTATTTGTGGGAAAATTGGTGCTACCCCATCCAATACACCTACAGAAGCCCCATGGCTTATTTGGTGCTGACTGACAGCTCATAGCTGATTTCTGACAGTCAACATTTAGGTATATTCCTTAAATTTTGACTGTCAGAAGTGACAACTGCTAAACACATGTTTTTTACAGATCATATGGTTCGGCGTATGGATACATAATTTGGTCTGGTAACTTTTCAAAGCCGTCAGCAGTCAGCTGTGAGCTGTTAGTCAGCACCAAAGAAACCATGGGGCTACTGTACCTCATGTTGAAATGATTTTTAAAATTTTTACCGATTCAGCAGTTGGACTAAAGTGTTTGGCACTCACTGTTGACAAGGAGAATGATAAAGATGTGAATCACTGCCACGACGATAAACGCTGCGGTATGCGTCCATCTTCGTCCGAACTTGTCGCTGAGATACTTCCCAAAGATGAAACCCGGAAGTTCCACCAATGACTGCCAGAAGAAGTTCGTGAAGGGATTCCCCGACATTGAGCTCACGTTCAATATTAACGTGAAGTATACGAGGTTTTCTAGTGACCTAGAAAGAAGATACCGTTTGGCTAGTACGATTATGCATTATTTGCACTAGTGGGTTAGGAAGGTGTAAGGTTAAATTTAGAGGAAGTTTACCCACATTTGCTACCCTCAGTATACTCAGCCAGAATCGAACTCCAATCTCCTCAACATCGGCAGTATAGTGACGCCTTAATCTATGCAGCCACCGAAGAGGGCTGTAGATTGATTGGTAGAAGTGAATCATTGTTTGCATTTTTAATGATTATGATACACTTAAAACAGTTTCATCTATTTATATTTGACTAACAAATCGAGCACAATATTTGCACACACTTCTGGAAGTGAAGAAATATTCAAATAAACAAGCAAATTTTAAATATTTGTTAATTTTTTTTAATCATATATGAATTATTTAACCTTATTAATTTTCTCTCTGCCCACTTATCTTAAATATATATTTACAAGACAACATTACATAAGGTAATTTCCCTCACCAAACAGTAGCAATCAGGAAAGTATTCTTAGCCAGTCTCCAACTTGAAAACAAGCTCGCGAAACCATACGACTTCTCTTTCTTCTTCGACAGAGTCAGTAGGATTTCAGCTGTATCTGATGGAAGGGATTTACCATTAATTTTGGCAATTTTCTCTAAGGCCTTTTCACATTCAGTAATTCTTCCTTTGGCAGCAAGCCATCTTGGAGATTCAGGAAAAACCCTATAAAAATAAACACAAAACTTTTAATATTTAGAAGAAAATGTATCAATAGTTAATATGGCTAATTATTAATTTGTAAGGAGGATGATTTTTCACTTTATATGATATTGTGTTTGAGGAATTTTTAATCAGTTAATTAACCAAGGACTCCATAAGGGGGTAAGAACTGTACCCATGTTGATAAGTGTATACCGCAGGAGGGGAAGAATGGAAAGTGTCCTCAGCCATCCAGAGATTTTCCATTACAAGGACAGCGGAGTACAAAACTTTAAAGAAAGGGTTTCCTAGGAACTGTTGACTATTGCGACCAGTAGTAGTCGCCAGCCGCTAACGAATGACTTTGTATCAGTTCTACTAAATCTGATTGAGGGTGTTTTCCCTGTGACTGATGATCCAAGGTCGAGGTTTTGGCCGTAATGACACCTTCTCGAGACAGTCAAGTCACGGCCACATTCCTCAACAGCTTCGTATAGCTGATCGCCTGTGTGGTTTTGCTATGCAATCTTGCCTTTGTGTGTGTTTGCTTTATGCAGTGGAAACGGAAATGCATAAGACGATGACAAAGCAATTGAGATGATAAATATGTATCCTGATTTATATGATCATGGATAGAATTGCTACAAAGACGCCCAAGTGAAAGAGAACCTCTTAAAAAGTATTGACAAAATGTGGTAATAAATTATTACCCACCTTCCAAAGAAATGCACTATAGTCACACATACGTTGTTGTTTTACGGGTGTCCAGGCAATTAAAAAAAAATTAGTTTTAACATTTTATTTTGTGAAACAATTAATTTATATTTTCATGACTAACACACTTTTAATGCTAGAAAAAAATACGATTGGGGATATTCTTTAATATTGACACTGCTTTATAAAAAATATCATATTAATTGAATTTTTAACTAAATTTTATTAAAATGTTTATAAATTCATCTTTCAGTGAACCAAACATAATACTAGCTCTCCTTCACTTTCTTATTTTATTTGATAAAAAGAGGTATTATCAATGATCACGTCATGCCAGTAGCGTGGGTTGCATTGCTGGACCGTGTCTAAGAAAACACTTGCTAGCTGCCACACGTGGCAGTTAACACTTTCTACCTCAAGAGCCACAACCATTGTTGTTTCATATACAATTAAAAAAAACATGGTCCTATGGATGTAGAATAGTCTAGGGGGGAAAAAAAAGAGAAAGTGTTAAAATTGCAATAAATTTGCAAATTGTTATGTTGAAATTACAGCTTTACTAGGTTAGTTCAATGGGAACGATAATATTAAAGGATACCATCCCAAAAAACATCAAATTTTGAAATTCCTGAGTAGCTATAAACAATACAATATAGCTTGACCGTTTAAAAAACCCACTAAACTTTCAATTTCTTTTAATGAAAAATGCTAAGCATGAATATTTTTGAAAGCAAGCATATGGCATACCCCATGACTAGCTACTTACTTGCAAGTAAAAATAAATAGCGCTGAAGGTAGAGTTGAGACGATAAGAAAGACAGTCCAGTCTCCAGACAAAGCCCAAAACACAAGCGGCATCGTGCAGAGTCCAGCAGCAAAACCTGAGCTTTGCAGCATAGCTATCAACGAACGATCATCACTGCTTGATAGCTCTATACCTGAAAACGGGTTTGCTTTGAATTAGTATTTTGTGTAAAGGAACAAGGACACGATTAATTGGCTACATTCCTTGGTTCAAAACTTTGTTATGTATTGTTCAGGCTGTTGTTAAATATATTTATTCACCCATCACCTAGAATGAGTGGAGCCTGGATGATGGCGGTTGTTGGGATGCTACTGATGACAGTCGCTGCTAAGAACACATAATACATTCCTGAAGTGAGAGCAGAGATCAAACGTCCAGCCACCAATATGACGATACTGATGAAGAACACTGGACGTCGGCCAATCCTGAAAAAAAGAAATGATTTCTACAGAGAATTAACACGTCTGTGATTTAATAATGTATTACATGTCATAAATTACTTTTTTTTTTTGCGTTCAGAACTGGGAAAACCTTTAATTAAATTATTTCTCCTAAATGTTCGATTAATTTGGCGATTTTCATGAGGATATAATTCATTTTAGAGACATAATTAGAAATTGTGTTAGTGCCGCTAATGAATTAGTTAATTTATTTATTCGACTACACGACATAATGCATTAAACTCCTTTTGCTAAATTACTACAGTAGATCTAGTAAATAGTCTGCTGTTTCTTGGAGGATAGCATTGAAGATACTCATGGCAATCAAAAAACACTGACACATTTATTTAACGATGAACATCTTGGTAAAGTAAACGTGTGTATTGAAGACGTACATGTCTCCCAGCTGCCCCATGAGAAATGTTCCAATGACGTCACCTCCTCTGCTGAAAGAGTAAAGGTTGGTGACGTATATTTCTCTGTCGCACACCCAATTTTCTCGAGAAGGTGCTGTCTCGGTGTACCATGTCTTGTCGTACTCCCAGCCATATTGACAATCTGGGTGACAGCAAGGAATGGTACAGTAAATAAACAACAGGATAGTTTGGTAAAATGCTTTGGTGTGATTTACTGAATAACCCTTTCTAATCAAGTTCTATCAATATTTTGTTATCTCTAGATTGTCTAGCGAGCCCAAATTTACCTACTTATACTAAACAAACAATAATATTATTTTATATTTTTTATGCGTGCACATATGAGTAAATCTACTTACTAGTTACATCGTGTTTCTGTAAACCATGATCTGTGGGAATAAGACCTGAAGATATTACGTCAGCCCAATCTTTCCCAACATACATTTTACATTTACTGAATGATAAGAGGCCAGCCGTATCCTTCTCTCTGAAACAATTACCATCGATTATTTAAGTTTAATTTTATGTTCATATAAGTAACAACGAAACATTATCATATTAGGTACGGTTAGCTTTATTTGAAGATAGAACATTTTCAAACTATTTACAAAGGAATACCATGAATTATGAAACTCACTTTTTTTCCCCCAACATAATCACACACCTTACTTCTTAATAAAATAGCCCATAACATTTTTCGTAGCAAAAATCCCTATTATTGAACCAGCTTGAACCACTTTGAACCAATTCACAACACATTGACTGGATTGATTATCCTTGTTCGCATGGTAAATATTTATATAAAAATAAAGCTGTATACACATTTTGATAGATTATTTATTGGACCAGTCTCTACAGATGATGGTTAGATATTCGGCTTTCCGGTATTAACAGTCGACACTAGTAACGACAAGAGTCATTTATCTCCAAATTAATTGGTGAAACAATAACCAGCCTGTCTCCTTAGCCTCGGTATAGCCTGGTCCATGGGCGAGCGATATTCCCCGGTTGGCCCACAGTCTCCACACCCTGCTCGAGGTGACCGTGGCCAATCCACGAACTACCAGGCTGCGTCCAGCAACTGAGCCACGATCATCCAGACAGAAAGAGGTGTGACCGTGGCCAGTCCACGAACTACCAGGCTGCGTCCAGCAACTGAGCCGCGATCATCCAGACAGAAAGAGGTGTGACCGTGGCCAATCCACGATCTACCAGGCTGCGTCCAGCAACTGAGCCGCGATCATCCAGACAGAAAGAGGTATGACCGTGGCCAATCCACGAACTACCAGGCTGCGTCCAGCAACTGAGCCGCGATCATCCAGACAGAAAAAGATGGGAAGAGCTCGAAACGGCACCGTTACACTATGGGCTTTATTATAATAAATAACTTAATTTTTACTTAGCTAAAGTTTTTATTTTTTATTCACCAGCTTCAAGCTAGAATTTAATGTACTTTAAATTCGTTCATTGATGCGATGAGTTCAATTCAAGAAGTTGAGACTTGAGTTTAAAATTGGACAGGAAAATTAATTTCCATTCTCCATTCATATACTACTGAAACTATCTTGAACAATATTCTAATAATATAAATAAACTGTAGAGATACAATACTCAAATCCTATATTCACCAAGTTCTAATAGTTGAATATAATCTTAATACATTAAACAAGAAGGTTAAACTGTGCTGGGGTTCCGGGGTTCAATTCTTGGTCCCAGCACAGATTTATCTGATTACCAAACCCTTCCTTCCCCTCTGACAAGACGTGTATTAATCACAACTTGTGAATGTGTGGAATACCAGACACTCTACCGTGGTTCGGATCCTACGTTAAACTGTAGGTCCTCCATTTCATCTCACAATCACCCTACCATTACACATTACCATAAGTGCGTATAACCTGAACGGGTAGTAAGACGCGGTGCTAATAATAATAATAATAATAATAATAATAATAATAATAATAATAATAAATAATAATAGTAATAATAATAATAATAATAATAATAATAATGTTAACTTACATTCACAAACAAACAAACAAACAAAACTATAAACTTCTATTAGTTAAATAAAACATTATGATAAATAATTTTTATTTGTGTCAATTTGTTTTATTTATAGAAATCTGATATTCATTTTATTCTTTTCATTTTAACATGAATTGTAAATATGTAAATTTTAAAACCAATGCATTCGAATTAAAATTTATATTCGGAATAAAAATATATATTCTAATTGGAGAAATATAAGATTTGACACATCTTTAATTAATAATAAAAACCTTGGCAACGTGATTTCCTTCCACTGATCCAGCGTGTAGTTAGTTCCATTCCTGCCCGGTACATGGCACCAGTGGTCTGGAACGGCCATAATCATCACGAAGTTGAAGAAAGGCATGGTTGCCAACATTACAAAGAACATGTTGAACAGATAGTTGTAACGTTTCTGAAACTTGCCCCTGGAACCGATTTTGTTCATGATTCGTTCAAACATAGCATCTTCCTTTTCTTCCATATTTTATGACTAATTAATATTGTTTATGAAAATAAAAAACTTGTTTTATTATTCTAAGTAGCTTGGTTTATTCTACACAAATATCATCACCAAATATTGCATGCTTATAGAGTATTCCTCATGTTGGATATCTTACGGAAAATATTACTTTAATTTGACAGTCAATATAATAATATAACTACAGCTAATTAACTAACCATTTAATCGGATATGGTATTAAAGGATATATAATTAAAGTATTGTGTAAATCATTTCCAATAAAACTATTATTTATAGTATATTAAGCACTAGATTGGTGATTAAATAATTATATGAGCTCAGCGTTGCTATGTCGAACACGAGTTAGGTGAAGAATGGTTGGAAAAATAGCACTATTCGAACTTGTTTTCTTCAGGTATAGTATAAAATTTTAATGTCGAATGAACTATTATATGAATTAAAAATTCTGTTTAAAACATCCCATATTTAGATAATTTTTAAACGTTTTTAGTTATGTTTAACTAGCGTATTACAAGTATTGAAACCTGTTAAAAAAATATCTACAAGTGTACAAACATTGTTTAATACTCAAGAAACTTCAATTTAATGGCACGTCACTAGAATTTTTCACTTTATTGCCCGTCGCGAGTCCAACATAGCACAGTACTGACGTAGTGCAAATCGTGACGCTACCTCCTAAAGTGTTAAGACAAAAGTGGGGCTTCCTTTAATTACTTAATGTCACAAATGGAGTTTAAGTGTGATTATGTAATTGTGAGAAAAGTTAACCTATAAACGCACAAAGCTGACGGGAACAATTACATTCAAAGTGTAAACATACTTTGACAATAAAAAGTGACCTTGGTGATGTTATCCCCACCCCGTGCCCCGCATCTTTACACTCATGAGGTGTGGATGATAGAGGTAGAATCTATGAGACATGAACCCACATTTGCATGTAAAGAGGATAGAAAAAATAATTTTTAAAACAAACCCTTTGATACATCCGGCCAGTATTCGGGCCATGTTTTTTCTTTAAAGTGGCCAGATATTTTTTGAGACGTTTTTGGTTTTAATAAATGTTTCTTATCCCTGAAGATATACTACCTTTTTTATGTAGTTTTGGTGACCAGGTGTTCTAGGGGTAAGGTGTCGGACTTCTGTGCTGGGGGTCCGGGGTTCATTCGTCGGTCCTGGCAAAGATTTATCTGATTGCCAAACCATTCCTTCACCTCTGACAAGACATCTTGTGAATGTGGGGAATGCCAGGCCTCCACTGTGGTTCGGATCCCACGTTAAACTGTAGGTCCTCCATTTCATCTCACAATCACCCTACCATTACACATTAGCGTAAGTGCGTATAACCCGAACGGGTAGTAAGACGCAGTGCTAATAATAGTTTATGCAATTTTTATTCAAATATTATCGATAAATTATACAAGCTAATTATTTTTACCCAATCCATTAACAATTTATGAATAATACAATTTTAAATTTGGGTTCAGTATTGGCATTTAAAATTTTCTTAAGGTTTAGTAAATATTACTCTAGAACACCATTAATAATTTTACTTATAATCGTGGAAACGATAAGCAACTCAAATTAATAAATAATCTTCATGATCATAATTAATATAAACTAAAATTATGATTCCTAGTGTTAGACTTCTGTTGTTTTTCAGCAACATTTTATACTTATTACAAAATAATGTATCGACACATTTGAAATTTTAAGTTTCACCATTGGTGTTTTTTTTTACTAGAATTGTATCGTATGGATGATGAGTGAATGGTTTAGTGTTTTTGTTTTAGTGCCTGGTAAAAATAAATAAACAAAACAATATACAAATTCTTTATTAAAACTCAAGGAGCTATTTACAGCACATTGACAACTATAGCAGAATAAAACTTGCCAATATAATGTGATTAACAATTAACATACTGTATGCTATTTTGCTAACAATAGTGTATTTTTTTCAAGTCCACATTAATGAAAATTACACTACTATTTAATTTAGCTTTGTATTTATTTTTATCAAAAAGTCTTGATGAAAATTATGCTACCATTTTATTTTTCCAAATGTACTAATGGATAAATAAAAAGTAAAATAACTCCCATTGGCGAGAAACAGAGAATTAGAACTGAGTAGAACTTTTGAAAAGTGCTTTATTTGAATTATCGTTCTATATGTGTGGACATGGACATGGTCTCGGAGAAAGGCGAAAGAGAAGAATTTTGACAATTTTGGGATGTGGATGTGGCCCGAAGTGGGGAGTACAAAATGGACAGATAAGGTCAGGAATAAAGAAGTACTTCAGTTGAGAGTGTAGGGGGCGCGAGAAAGGGGAGTTGTTTTTGTAGTTTTTTTAGTAAAACTTTGTGGTCAAAATAAATAAAATATTGCTCCAGTATAAACCTAGATTTTAATCTTCTCCACATGTTGATATCAACAGTTGTTGAATATCTGTCATGAGCATAGCAGCATTAGATGACAAACTTTCGAAATGAAGAGAAAAAGTTGTCACCAAATTCCAGGTTAACCTCACCAGATATTCAACAACTGTTGATATCAACATGTGAAGAAAACGAAACTATGTTTATATGGAACAATTAATATTTGAGTTCTTTAGACAAAAAAGTTTTTTTATATAAAAGCAAATTAAAACCCTGTCCTTTCTACATGCCCACCTTAAGGGAGTAAAATATACATATACCAATTACTCTAGTGTGTTAGGCGTGATGAAGGTCGAATTTAGTGGAAGTGTATCCGCATTTTCATGGAGGGAGATGTAAGAACAATTTAGTTAAAGCTACCCTCATTACACCCGACTGGGATTAAAACAACGATTTCCCCATCATCAGCAGTCTAGTCTACTGCGAGCGTAGAGCCTTAGACCATGTGGCCACTGAAGAGAGTAAATAAGATACTATACAATATTAGTTCAATTGAATCGGTGAGTTGAAAAATGTTAACATTCCAGGAATATTATCCTTTTTCCAATCGACGAAATTTCAAGGCCTATTTTAAGCATGATACGAGACCATCAAATTTACATTGTTCATTCATTAGATATCTTATAAAAACCTACAAAATGGATATTTAAGTTTAATTTACTATAATTATGGAATGTTATCCTTTTTCCAACCACTGATTCAATTGTCTATAGATATTAGAGTATCTTTAGAGCTAGTGAAACTTCCACATCGAGGCCGCCACTAGGAGTGTAACTATCAGAGAGGTGTTGGAAGTCAGCGAAGATGAGCTGTTGTCGATTATCCAGCTCAAGTAGTTGGATACATTGGTGTAGACTCCAGGATAGGTCGAGTCGGAACAAAGATATCCTCCATAAGAAGTTATCCCCACCAGATAGTCGTCACACATCATAGGACCCCCAACGTCACCCTGTACAAATCATCACACGTCATCTTGTAGACGGATCATTAACAATCAAAGGTGAGATACATTCTAACTTTCATAGTAAGAAACTTATGACGTGTTGGAAAACTACTCGATCTACTATCCTGTATTCATACGTCAAGTCATGTGATCTGCAGATTTTACTTTTGATACATATTATCAATAAATATAAAATAACAATAACAATATAGTAAACAATTATCAATGTTGGTTACCTGGTGGTCTAGGGGTAAGGTGTCGGACTTCTATGCTGGGGTTCCGGGGTTCAATCCTTGGTCCTGGCACAGATTTAACTGATTACCAAACCCTTCCTTCACCTCTGACAAGACATCTTGTGAATGTGGGGAATGCCAGGCCTCCACCGTGGTTCGGATCCCACGTTAAACTGTAGGTCCTCCATTTCATCTCACAATCACCCTACCATTACACATTAGCGTAAGTGCGTATANAGACATCTTGTGAATGTGGGGAATGCCAGGCCTCCACCGTGGTTCGGATCCCACGTTAAACTGTAGGTCCTCCATTTCATCTCACAATCACCCTAACATTACTCATTATCGTAAGTGCGTACAACCCGAACGGGTAGTAAGACGTGGTGCTAATAATAATAATAATAATAATAATAATAATAATAATAATAATAGTTATCCATGTTCACCACAATTGATGAAGTATGTTTGTAAATTATGAAAGAAGATTTACAATTTCCTCCAAGCTATAAAAACCTATGTATTTATTTGATATATTTATGCTGTCCAGTTATAAGAAGATACAAGGGGGAATATAATAGTTTTTAATTAATTAATTCACTATAATATCTATGGTTTCTACAACCATGAAACAAAAAAATTGATAGTTTTATTAATATTTTTTGTTATTTTAATTATCTACGAAAGAGCCAACTATACAGTAATTATTATTATTAGGTGTTCTGTCTTGAGACAGGTCAATTCATGTTGTCAGTGAACTTAAACCGCCAATGCACCCTGTCCTCTGCTTCGTTTAGCTCCCAGAATTTTCTTATGTCCTTCGAGTCATCCAATATCTGAATGCTCCTATTTGGATAGCCCATAACATCTATATAAACCGAGCCAAGGTGTCAGATTGGAAGCGACTGTACCAGTTGACGCGTATCTATCTACCTGACAGCTCATATCCCCACTCAGCTGGTTCCCCGCGCACAGCATCTCCGGCTCCATATCTTCATAGTCTTCAAAAGCGTCACACACCGTCGTGAAAACTCCGAAGTAGTTCATCACTGAAGACACGGACGACGTGTTCTGGAACATCACGGCAGAACGTTAGCCGCGTCGATTCAAATAATAATAATAATAATAATTGATTATATCGAGGTAGAACCAAACCCGAGCCTGATTTGGACTAGGTCTTGTGCTCTAACATTTATAAACCTTTAAGTTTGTCTCCAAGGACAAGCTTTGTTCCGTTTAGTTCATGCTTATCCATTTTTGAACTTAGTGCTACAGTCATATCTTTGGACACCCTTAGTTAACTAGAGCCACTTTCATTCTACCCCTGACAGCCAAGATAACAGCTTACGATAACAACTCTGTTATTACTGTGTATCTTACCGTGTGTTAATAGAGTTAATGTATACATATTTATATTTAATGAACCAATAGTATAACACATTCAAACATACTCCTTCATATAGTATGTAATAGTGTGGAACCAAATGTTCAAAAATCAGTCATCAGTAAACTACAATTAGTTTTATAACTATAATTAAAATCACATTTTGGTCATATTACATTTAATATGAAAACTGAACGAGATCCATAAGAGGGTTTCGACTGTAGCTTCAGGTACAAACATGGGGATAAACAGATAAACAGGCAGATATAAGGACAGACAGATAAACAGGCAGATATAAGGACAGACAGATAAACAGGCAGATATAAGGACAGACAGATAAACAGGCAGATATGAGGATAGACAGATAAACAGGTAAATATGAAGACAGACAGATAAACAGGTAGATATGATGACAGACAGATAAACAGGCAGATATAAGGACAGACAGATAAACAGGCAGATATAAGGACAGACAGATAAACAGGCACACATTAGGGCAGACATAAACAGACAGACATTAGGGCAGGGAGAATTGTAAGCTACATTTTCTTAATAGGGGACACATAAAACACTAAAATACATCATAATATCAAGGTGGTAAATCTTTCACTCTTTTACTTTCTATTTGTAAGAAAGTCTAAACAATAATTTCAATATTGGAGTTAGGGCTTTCATAATCCTTCCAAATGTTGTGTTCTTGTTTTGATATCACCAACGGTTGCTTAGATAACGACGTGTGTTTCAACACTCTCACACATGGATCAAGTAGTGGTATCATCTCCATCTCGTTTGTTCATCACGGATACTTTACCTTTCTTTTAATCAGGTTATATCTATTGGGAAACAGGGCTAGCTCAAGTAAAAACAAAATAAAGAGCCCCTGGTGAGTAACTAAAGGCACACATCAATTAAATAAGAACAGTGAGCTTACACCGTAGAACCCCCATCCGGTGATAAGACAGGAACTGTTGTCCGCCGTGGTTTCATTCTTCAGAACCAGAGAAGAAAGGTTGACGCCGTCGAACGGAAGGTCCTCTGTCAGCTGCAACGACAAACATTCATGGCGGGAATTTTGGAAAGTGAGAGGCTACTTAGTACCACATTCTACCACATCCCTCATTGATGACGGGGTCATCGGAGTCTCTAATGTCTGGGGGCTACCTTCCAGGCTTGTGTTGATACATAAGTGAGCACTGAAGTCAATCGAATTTGTTCAAGGTGCCTACATGTTGACGGTTCCCAGACAGTGGGCGAGACTTCTGGTTAGAGGTGTAATACCTACCTAAGCTAGGTGTTATCTGTGGGGTGAGACGGGCTCTTAAGACGTCTGGTTCTAGCTGTATTACCTACCTAAGTTAGTTGTTATCTGTGGGGTGAGACGGGCTCTTAAGAAGTCTGGTTCTAGCTGTATTACCTACCTAAGTTAGTTGTTATCTGTGGGGTGAGACGGGCTCTTAAGACGTCTGGTTCTAGCTGTATTACCTACCTAAGTTAGTTGTTATCTGTGGGGTGAGACGGGCTCTTAAGACGTCTGGTTCTAGCTGTATTACCTACCTAAGTTAGTTGTTATCTGTGGGGTGAGACGGGCTCTTAAGACGTCTGGTTCTAGCTGTATTACCTACCTAAGTTAGTTGTTATCTGTGGGGTGAGACGGGCTCTTAAGACATCTGGTTCTAGCTGTATTACCTACCTAAGTTAGTTGTTATCTGGGGGTGAGACGGGCTCTTAAGACGTCTGGTTCTAGCTGTATTACCTACCTAAGCTAGTTGTTATCTGTGGGGTGAGACGGGCTCTTAAGACTCTGGTTCTAGCTGTATTACCTACCTAAGTTAGTTGTTATCTGTGGAGTGAGACGAGCTCTTAAAGGGGAACATATTGCTGTTGGATGACGGGGGCATATATGAATGTACCTCCAACAAGGCGATATCGTTGATTCTCTTATTATTTTTGACAGTGTAGTTCTCGTGCCAAACAATCCTGCCCACTGAGCTGATCTGAGTCAAGGAGGTCAGCTTGCTGGTACCAGAAACCACCGTAAGGTCGTACGGTACAAGACTGGAAAAACAAGAGCAGCATTCTGTCAAGGGATTATTAGAACTTACAAACTTTTAGTTTTCGTGGGCAATATTGGAATCATGTTCATAATGTAGAACTTTCATGAAGGGGTGAATTTCCTGGATGAATAACTTTCATGCAAGTATGAATTTCCTGAATGAGGAACTTTCATGCAAGTATGAATTTCCTGAATGAGGAACTTTCATGCAAGTTTGAATTTCCTGAATGAGGAACTTTCATGCAAGTTTGAATTTCCTGAATGAGGAACTTTCATGCAAGTATGAATTTCCTGAATGAAGAACTTTCATGCAAGTATGAATTTCCTGAATGAGGAACTTTCATGCAAGTTTGAATTTCCTGAATGAGGAACTTTCATGCAAGTTTGAATTTCCTGAATGAGGAACTTTCATGCAAGTATGAATTTCCTGAATGAAGAACTTTCATGCAAGTATGAATTTCCTGAATGAGGAACTTTCATGCAAGTTTGAATTTCCTGAATGAGGAACTTTCATGCAAGTTTGAATTTCCTGAATGAGGAACTTTCATGCAAGTTTGAATTTCCTGAATGAGGAACTTTCATGCAAGTATGAATTTCCTGAATGAAGAACTTTCATGCAAGTATGAATTTCCTGAATGAAGAACTTTCATGCAAGTATGAATTTCCTGAATGAAGAACTTTCATGCAAGTATGAATTTGCTGAATGAGGAACTTTCATTCAAGTTTGAATTTCCTGGATGAAGAACTTTCATGCAAGTATGAATTTCCTAGATGAAGAACTTTCATGCAAGTATGAATTTCCTGAATGAAGAACTTTCATGCAAGTATGAATTTCCTGAATGAAGAACTTTCATGCAAGTATGAATTCCCTGGATGAAGAATTTTTATGCAAGTGATTAAGAAGACCATTGCATCAATGTATTATGAAGCTAAGCACTTCATACCCTCGAGGCACATACCTGTACACACAGTATGCCGCCGTCACCACCAGCCTCCTACTAATGAGGGCACCTCCGCAGATATGATTACCTCCTCTCCTCAGCGAAACCTTCAAACCAAGATACCGAGGGTCACACGACACGTCACCTTGTCCCACGCGGGTCATGAGCTAGAGGGAACTATCGACTTGAGTCGCTCAATTAGTGACAAACTATTTGGGGCAGAACAGGAGAGGTGAGTTCTTGACAAAATGAGCCAACGTTAGCCTGGCAAGCAAAGGCCCACTGTAAAATCACACTCAATGTACCGGGTCAGGGATATAATCCCGACGATCTAAGTTAGAATCATGCGCGTTTGATTTAACTGCACATTATAGCTTATTATTCATATTATTTTGGGGGTTTGAATTTTGAAGATGTATCAATAAAAAAAAAAAGGCCAATAGTGCCACAAACACACATTTAGTTAACCGAAAGAATATATGGCAGAAAAGCCAGCCACGATGAGAGAGCAGAGCTATGAAATTATGCAATAATAAAGTAATGTATGAGTTTAAAATGAAAGCCCAAACCACTCACGCGTTTAATAAACTCCTTTGTGAGTCCTTTCAACCTAGGTGCTCCCTCCTAATCCTAGTGACTTGGGAATGAAGTTCCTAATGGAGGATTTAAACTCCTTGCTCCTAAGCTACAGTCTAATTTTCATAGGCAGTGCCTTTTCTGACAACTAGAGAGATTAATTAGGGATCCAATTTAACGTATGCATAAGTCAAATTATGTGATCTGCAGCTGTCACTCTTGATAGTTGATAACATATCACAAAAACTAAAGTGAAATGCTACCGCTGTTGGCCGCTCAAAATATGTTTGTATTTCCTAAAAGGCCCCTCCTGTGAGAATTGGACTGTAGTTATACTGTAGGTTCACCTGATAGGAGATTTGTATGAAAGGGAATTGAGTGTCGTTCTGGTAGCTACTGGCCGAGACTTGGACGACAGAACTTGTAGAGATGTTCTCAGCTTCGTCCCAATCCGTCGTTCCATTTCTTGATAGGAGGTTGACGGAGATGTCATCTAACTCAGTGCTGTGGCTACTGTCACCTTAAAGAATGCACAGGGGTTTCAGCTCTGTGGCTCAACCTTGCTGCAAGGTGTGGGAACAGTTCTGGTATAGGAAGTCGATGAAGTAATGCACACGCCCAGTCAAAGCAGACGTATCAGGCTCCTGATGGTGTATCTTGCACAAATAGCAACGAATGTCCGGGTGCAGCAGAGCCGTTGTTATGGATGTCTCAGAGAGAATCTGATCTCGCCAAACAGAGGGCATCAGTCTGCTGGACCACCTAGAGGGCTCAGGACATGGGACAGTGACATTCTGGGGGTCATGGGACAGTTACCGGTACTTTTTAGGGGCTCTGGGGTATTGGCATTTTGGGTACTCTGGGGTAGTGGCTTTTTGGTGGCCCTGGGTTAATGGCTTTTTGGGGCTATGGGGTAGTGGCTCTTTGGTGGCCCTGGGTTAATGGCTTTTTTGGGGCTATGGGAAAATTGATTTTGGAGGGTCATGGGACAATGGATTTTTGGGGGGTCTAGGACAGCGGAGTTTTGGGAGCTACAGAGTAATGACTTTTTGGGGGTCATGGGACAATGTTTTTTCGGGGGCTCTGAGGTAATGTCTTTTTGGGGGCTCTGGGGCAAGGGCTTTTTGGGGATTTGGTACAATGACTTTTCGGGGGCTCTGGGGTAATGTC
>CABFVZ010000139.1:298266-347164 GCA_902151445.1 Timema monikensis
GGGTATTTCAAATCGACTCATCGCAGATCATGAGGTCTTGAGGAGGTCACAGTGCATCTATTCATCGCACCTGTCTCTTAGCCTGTTGTTTAGGTTAGGTTAGGTTTTTCAATAAAATAAAGATTAGTGTGTATCTGTAATCATTTGATGTGAACGTATAAATTTAAGCTACCAAACTAATTATTGACGACCTTTTACTCCATTTTTTGAATCTAGGCTAAACTCTTCAAACACTTTGTTAGGTCCTTGGGCGCACTTGTTTTGTAAGTGTGTAAACAGTGCGTGGGGTGCACTTTTACCACCTAATGGTGTGATGATTGATATCCAACCTAATGGTGTGATGATTGATATCCAACCTAATGGTGTGATGATTGATATCCAACCTAATAGGTGTGATGATTGATAGGAGGGAACAATTTGTTCTTCTTTTCTGTGAAGGCGCAGTTTTCCCGGGCGCAATTTTCCCAAATCCAGCCACGATAGCAAATACTAATTGTTTCATTTCTAATTCCTGTGAATCTCAAACTGACAAGTGATCTGTCCTGAGAGATGAATCAAGTCTATTAAAGTTCAACAAAGTTCACTCAACGGAAAAACGACAATCTGGACACGTGGGTCAAACCTTTGAAAAACAAATGAAATATGTCCCTGTCTTTGAGACAAACCAAGGGTGACTCTGTGGTAGAGCGCTATGCCTAAGCTCCCGGGTTCGATTCCTGTGTATTGGATGGTCATTTTTCACGTTATATGAAGTGTTTTAAACACATCTTACTACCCGTTCTGATGATAGGGTTAGTTACTAATTAAGATAATGTGTTAAATATAAGGCTTCAATCTAGAGGACGTGTACACACCATTGCGTGGAGGGAGAGTGGGAAAACTATTTAGTAAAAACCACCCTCAATACACCCGACCTGGATTCGAGCTTCAGTCTCCCTGTCATCGGCAGTCTAGTATACTGAGAGACACTCAACAAGCCTAACACTTTATGCGGTCCACTGTTTGAGCACCGTGGACAATGGATTGCTCCCTCGGTACAATTGTCCGGTAAATAATAATTGGGAAATTATAAACTAATTTTTCTCATGAAGAAACTTCAAACACTCCACGATTAAATTTTATTATTATTATTTAGCACCGCGTCTTACTACCCGTCCGGGTTATACACTTTAAGTACTAATTACGCTAATGGATTAGGAACTGGGAAGGTTGAATTAGAGAAAGTGAACCTCCATTTGCGTGGAGGGAGTGTGGAAAACCATTGAGGGAAAAAACCAACCCCAGTTCACCCGACCAAGATTCGAACCTCGATCTCCCGTCCTCAGCAGTCGAGCTCAACACGAAACTAGCGCGTTAGCCAACTACGCCACCGAGGCGGGTTCCACGATTAAAGGGTTGAACTTTTTTTTTCTGTACCCGTTTCTTTAAAATTTGGAAATATTTCGCTAAAACCATTTAGTTATTTGGGTAAAACCTAACTTCACGCGACATCTTTTGGTTGTGTCAGATGTATTTACAATATTAGAAGGAACGAGGGGTGATAAATGTGTAAGAAACACGTCTACCAACTCTATTCGTGTCCTTATTGAACAGTGTCACGTGAGCTGTGGCTGCACGGCACACCAGCCGCGGCACACCTGCGCGCAGAACACTACTTTAGAACACGCGGCCCGTGGCGTAAACGTGCAGCTATCCCGGACGGGTAGTAAGCCGTGCAGCTAGGTGGACACAGTCCGTCTCACCCGTTCACGCAATGAGCAGCCGTCAGGATATATCTGCTATTAAGGACGGATCCTCCACATATGTGGTTGCCGTTGTACCTTATTGATACCTGAAACAATCAATCAATCAATCAATCAATACAACTTGGCCATCTTTGTTGGTGTTTATCAGACACGCAGCGGTGGACATGCGGACTAGGTGTCAAGCTCATCCAGCCTGGTTTGTTGTTGACAAGGATGTACAGTAGCCCCGTGGCTTCTTTGGTGCTGACTGACAGCTCACAGCTGACTTCTGACAGTCAACATTTAGGTATGTACAGTAGCCCCGTGGCTTCTTTGGTGCTGACTGACAGCTCACAGCTGACTTCTGACAGTCAACATTTAGGTATACCCAAATGCCAGAAGTGACAGCTGCTAAACACATGTTTTTGCAGCTCATATGGTTCAGCGTAGGGATACATAATTTGGTCTGGTAACTTTTCAAAGCTTTTAGCTGTCAGTCAGCACCAAAGAAGCCACGGGGCTACTGTAGAGGCTCTTACTCCAGTTGAGTTACTGAAGGTGTTTTATCTTAAATGGTTTAACACATTCCCTCCACGCAAATCCAAGTACATTTAATTTAAATTCAATCTTCTTCATAATTTACCTATATAGTTATATATACAGGTGTTCGGAAACTCATTTCCCAAACTGCACATATAGTTTGTTCGAAACAAAAGTAATACAAAATCCCTGTAAACTAAAGGAAGAGATGAGAAAGGGGAATTTATAAATAAAATACGCACCCCCGCATTCGCCCGGAAGAATTATGGAAAATCCCTTAAATATAAATACCCTCCAGTGCAACTGTAATTATATAATATAAGTGTCTAGGATGAGGAGTGTAATATCGGATTCAAAAATGTATCCAGTGACAATAGAAGAGTTTGAAAAAAAAATGGTTAAGCATATACTTTTTTTTTAAGATCCGCTCCAATTTACCCGGTTGGATGTCAAACCCTGGTATACCGAGCACACGTCAACGGGTGTTTAGTTTAAATTGACTCTCAGATGAAGTCCTTGGCTGCTACCCAATTAACTTTCTCTTCGATTTAACTCTCTTATGAATACTAAGCAGAATGATTCTAATGAACCTGACATTGAATTTCAGAAGAGGTTTGTTTTTTAAACGTTTAGTTTTACATGCTATTTACAGGCGAATAATTGTGGATTGTGGATTATGCATTGTGCATTGTGGGAAGTTCACTTTGTAATGTGAAGCGAAGTAATTGCTGTCCCATAACACTACTTTTAATTTCTAAATGATACATTAAATGCAGTGTATCTAGGTAAAGAGAAAGATTTATAGAAATAAATAAAGCCCACTGTATTATTTTATTCTGATAAACAAAGCCTTATATATTATGTTATGCTGGTAAACAAGGCCCACTGTATTATTTAATTCTGATAAACAAAGCCTTATATATTATGTTATGCTGATAAACAAGGCCCACTATATTACTTTATGCTGATAAACCAAGCCTTATACATTATTCTATGATGATAAATAAAACCTTCTGTATTAATTCATGCTGATAAAAAAAGCCCACTATATTATTTTATGCTGATAACCAAAGCCCACTAAATTATTTTATGCTGACATATCTGAATTTATCTCTGCTTACGTTATAGATGTACTATAATAATATAATATAATACTCGTATTTAGCAACGCGTCTTACTACCCGTTCGGGTTATACGCTTTAAGTACTAATTACACTAATGGATTTAGGAATTGGGAAGGTTATATTAGAGGAAGTGAACCCGCATTTGCGTGGAGGGAGAGTGGAAAACAATTTAGGAAAAACCACCCACAGTTCACCCGACCGAGATTCGAACCTCGATCTCTCCGTCCTCAGCAGTAGAGCTTAACACAACTAGCGCGTTAGCCAACTACGCCACCGAGGCGGGTGTTATAGATGTCATTTGATCACTAGTTTGCGCTAAAATACTGTTTACTATCTGTTATAAAAATGATTATGCTATGTTGAAATATGTTATTTTAGTTGAAATATTTCAAATGATTATGTTAATAAATAATGTATCAGCGCTTTCTCCTTTTCCGTTAAATGAAAAGAAAAAAACCCCTTTATTTTACGTTATTTCAAAACCATTCTAAAAATATCCAAATCAGGTGAGTTTTTTTTTAAATCTGGAATTAATTTTTTTGTAAAAAAATATGATTTAATAAATCAAGTGAAACTTAATTTTAGTAAGTATGCATAATATTTTTTTTTCATTTTCAATGTCCTAGGAGACCCGCCTCGGTGGCGTAGTTAGCTAACGCACTAGTTTCGTGTTTAGTTAGCCTGCCGAGGACGGGAGATCAAGGTTCGAATCTCGCTTGGGTGAACTGAGGCTTTTCTTTCCCTAAATATCTTTCACCCTACCTCCACGCAAATGCGGGTGCACTTTATCTATATTGAACCTTCCCAATTCTTAGCCCGTTAGTGTAATTAGTAGTTAAGAGTTTAACCCGAATGGGTAGTAAGACGTGGTGGTAAGTATGTTTGAATTATCTCTACTGTTCCTTCAAACAAAATCACTTTCCATTACAGGTATTGATAATATCCATCCAAAGTGAAAGCTGAGGATAAAATACCTTGACGTATGAATATATGAAAGGACAGTGGTTCTATCTATTTTAGGGACTTTTGTTTATTTATAGCCTATATTAATTGGATTGTAGCTCATTTAATATTACCCTTTTAATTATTTTTTCTGGCGGTGTTATAAGTATCTAATATATGCGCAGAGTAGATATCGTTCTAGATACCAGACAAAGATATCAATCAGTAACAGATACTCACTTGGTAGGGGAACTCCCCTGATTGCGCTGACTGCCCTCCAACAACCCTCGGGTCCTTCCCTCCCATCCTCGAGCTGTTATCATACAAGGACCCTTCTGAAATAAACGTGACGTTAAGAGAGTTTTAAAAGTTAGACTAACACACTTAAAACTGTTTCTACCGGATGTTTGACTACTTCCACTCCATTTACCCTTAAAGTTATCACACTTACCTTGACTGATTACACTATGGCCCTATACTACAAGCTACACCATAGTGGAACCAAGCAAGATAGCAGTCTTACCTTGACTGATTACACTATGGCCCTATATTACAAGCTACACCATAGTGGAACCAAGCAAGGTAAGCTAGCTACACCAAAGGGTAAACAAAAGGTAGTTTTTTAAACACTTATATACGTTTTACTATTATTTCATTATTATAAAATAGAAGTGTGTACTTTCTAATCATACTGATTATATAAGAACACGACTTACACATTTACTTAACCTAGAGCGTCATGTTTGATTCAAGGCTAGTTCAAGATGTTTTCTAATTTGATAGAAGGGCTAAAATGTAGACTAATAGTAACTATTTTCCTCAGCACCCCAAGTATAAGGTGATGTGCACCCCTATTTAATACAAACAACCCTTTTTATTTGCATGGCGCCTTACTTACTACCCTTTAGGATTTGTGTACTAATCACACTAGTGTGTTAGGGATAAGGAAGGTTGAATTTTAGAGGTAGTGTATTCACATTTGCTTAGAGGAGATTGGAGAACTATTCAAGAAATACAACCCTCAGTACACCCGACTGTGATCGAACCTCGATCTCTCAATCATCGGCAGTCTAGAACCAACTATTCTACTCAATCATATTTCGTTTTGGAGTTTTTACCAATTTTAAAGTATGAGCCAATAATATATCTACAGTAATATGAAAGACCAATAGAGCATTGTTATTGTTTAGATGTGAAACAAGTGAGCATCTATTTAAAGAACTATATACATTTGAGCACAAAAGGTAAAGTTTCTTTAAAACTATAGCTTAAAAAAAAGTTACAACATTTATACTTTTGGGAATAGCATTTTAATAGTAAAGAAAATAATCATCAATACGTCGAGATTTTCAAAGATTTCACTTCGACTTTTAGTCACACATTTATTTTTTCATTGGGTACATTCTAGAACCTTTATTTTGGATATTGACGACGTCACCTACTCGGAGGTTTCTAAGATTTTTGCGAAGCGGGTTGCATCTTAACTTGATGCACCTAAGCAGTCTAAACACTATCACACTTAAATGACAATGTACAAAATAGAAAGAGAGGGAAGAAAATGATAAGTTGATCCTGAGAGGGCTCTTTTTTATCTACCGATTATAATTCCCCTCTTCCTATGACGAGTTTACACAATCACTTTAATATTTGTGCCTTGAAAACATTGAGTTTCTTTTTAATTTTACCTTTTTCTTGTTTCCTGTTCTAGATATACATTTGCTACCACGGACTCTTTAAACTACATCTTGACAGGAAGACTCCTACAGGACATTTTCCTGACAAAGACAAATAGTCTGAGTTGTAGAGGATTTATAAGAAAATACTTTGATAAAAAAACTATTTCAATACAAGGATAATAATCTTGTGACACTGTAGGACTATTTTTAGAATTATTTAAGAATTTATCGTTTTTGTTTCAACGTTATATCTTTAAAACTCGCTTAGTAAAATGTAAACTCATTAACATGGGAGATATTATCTTGACCGTCCGTGACGTCACAGGTAGGCAACGTCATTAACTTCCTACACTATCTTATACAAAGGTGGTCGAGGATTGAAGACGAGGCCTTTGGGTTGTCGGAGTGAGTTGTATGTGCTGTAATGTTTGTGAACATACCTGTTGAGGTGTTTGTAGCAATGTCGGACGAAGAGACCAGTACAAACGCTAGTTTAATGAGTACAACATACGGTAGCATTATACCTGCCGACCTTAGCCGACCTAGACCAACACGCGACTGTACTAATCAGAACTTTATGGTTTATCAGTGGACCAAGTACTGATAACACTTCCACGCGTTTCCAAATCATCTTATCATCACCAATACTATCCCATGTGTCATCGATAAAAACAAAAAACAGTCTATCGCACCACTGTAAGGTACACTTACATTCATTCCCCCAAACCTCCTAATTTAGAACATTGTTGAAATATTAAATGATATCTTGATTTAAAAAAAAAACATTGAAAAGGCCGTTTTTGACAATTTTAAAATGGCTTCACAGCTAAGTATTGTGCACATATCTTAATTTTGTCAAAATAGGGACATACTATGATTATTAACGAGAAACTTTGTCGCTTTGTCCGCCATCGTCACTGCGGAAAATTTTGATTAATCGTTCAAATACGAATGCACTGCACAGTTTTAATATTTATATGAAGAACATTCCATAAATGGTCTCCAGCAACAGTAAGAGAGAGAGAGGATAGAAGTTAGACGTGGGAAGAGGGATGGAGAGTGTGTGTGGGTGTCACGTGACCGGGTATAAAGTATGTAGTATCTCCTTAGTATATATGTCACCGGCAATGTGTGAAATCCAGGTTTTCTATATAATACCAGAGTGGTTTTTGCAAAGTATGAAATAAACGAGTTTTGCTGTTGTTTTTCATACTTATTTTCAGGTTCTATGTTTTTTTTTAAATCCTGGTATATGTTATCAATTCTTGTATCCAGTTCTAGGTAAGTGTTGCGCCGTTTTCATACAGGTTCACCAAGTTCCTAGGATTTAAGTTGGTCAGGTTAGGTTATTTTAGAATTGGGTGGTTAGGTAAGTTTATGTTAAGTTAGCTATTGTTCTCGGTAATATGATATAATGACTGGCTATTCTATAAATTTCCTCCAAAAAGTATGAAATACAACAGCAAAACTAATTTATTTCATATTTTGCTAAAAACCACTTAAGAATTATATAGAATGCCAGGTTTACATAATTATATATATATATAGAGAGAGATAAATAATAATAATAATAATAATAATAATACAAGGAAAATAAAATAAGGTTTCTTGAACAATTTAAAATAAATACAACGCTTAAGGAAGCACATGGTATTATAGATGCACTGAATTTGTTTAAAATTAGACAAATCAATAATTTTTATTTCGGAGCTGTAGCCAGAAGGGTTGATACAGACAGCCAGATATTAATATTTATTTTTAATACTCTCAGAGAATGCTAGATGTATCTGCAAGCTTAGTGAAAATAGTTTGATTTACTTTGAACCCATAAATAATAATGTTCATAATCAAAATACGGCAATTGCTATTGAGAATTAGCCAGACAGAGAGTAACATCTTGTTGGATAGTATCCCGATTGATTTGTTGCTATCCTAGCAATCTATACAAAACCAACACAAGCCAGACAGCAATTAACGTTACACGAGTTTTATTTCTGGTAAATTTAATGCTATAATTATACAATAACATAGTGTGGAATTTCATAAAATATATTGAAAATATTCTGGAAGTTACAGTGAAACAATCACCGTTTGAAAGCTTCTTGATAACTTATACGTAACGTCGTTTTACTGAGTGATTCCAATACACATACAAATATATAGTACATTCTTTCTCATATAGTCAAGTATAGTTTGTAAGAAAAAATAGAACGAGTCTTGGTATTCATCTACAATCATCACTACCCTATTGTAAAATTCATTGAGCAAATTTTAGTTTAAGTAACTTAGCGCATGCGCGATTATAATCACGTCAGAAAGGAAGTATTTTTGTAATTTTTGTGTCAAAACATCTTATTAGTTCAAATAAATAAAATATGTATCCTGTAGAAACCTAAATAGGTTAATTTTCTTTGCGTGGTGATATCAATAGTTGTTGAATATTTGTTGAAGGTGTCCTGGAATTTAATGACAACTTTTTTACCATCATTTAAAAAATTTCTCTAATATTAAACAACTGTTGGTATCAACATGTATGGAAAATTAAACTTTATGTTTCTATTGGAGCTATATTTTATTTATTTTGGCAACTATGTTGATTTAAAAACTGCAAAAACCTTGATCTTTTCTCAAGTTTCCTGTACCCTACCTTAAGGAACAGTCTCTGCCCTAAATGTAAGAAAATTGCACAGCATTTAAATAAATTCTACCCATAACAAAAATTATTTGGAATTCACCATTTTGTTTTTAAAATCGATTTAAAAAAAATATTATTTTCTCAGTTCTTTGCCAAATTTATCAAGCGTAGCAATAAATAAGTTTTAAGATAATATAAGAGCACACTTTCTAATATTGAGCAGACGTCAGTGATATTTATCGCAACACAACACTGTTGAGAGTAACAAAAGAGACGCCAGAGCCTGGAAAGTCCGCCATGTTGGCAGGTGGACTGGAGGCCCTGGAACAGGTGTAGCTCCCAGCACGACATTTATAAGTGGAAGAGGATGATGTCATATCTTAAAGAGGCCGATATATTGTCAGGTGGACTGTAGGCCCCAGAACAGGCGTAGCTCATGGCACTACATTGCTGAGAGGAAGAGTATGACGTCATATCTTAGAGTGGCCGCCACATTTCCAAGTTGAATGGAGGCCCCGAAACAGGTGTAGTTCACAGCATGACATTGCTGAGAGGAAAAGGATGACGTCATATCTTAGAGGGGCCACCACGTTGCCAGGTTGACTGAAGGCCCCGGAACAGGCGTAACCCCCAGCACGACACTATTGAGAAGAAAAGGATGACGTCATATCTTAGAGAGGCCACCACGTTGTCAGGTTGACTGGAGGCCCCGGAACAGGCGTAACCCCCAGCATGACACTGCTGAGAGGAAGAGGATGACGTCATATATTATAGAGGCCACCACGTTGCCAGGTTGACTGGAGGCCCCGGAACAGGCGTAACCCCCAGCATGACAAGGCTGAGAGGAAAAGGATGACGTCATATCTTAGAGAGGCCACCACGTTGCCAGGTTGACTGGAGGCCCCGGAGCAGGAGTAACCCCCAGCACGACACTGCTCAGAGGAAGAGGATGACGTCAGATCCATATCGGGTGTACTAAAGACACTGGAGTCTCCTGAGTTCTGTTCTATCCACGTCCTAAAGTAATGTATGTCCGTGTAGACGCCAGGGGAGTCCGCCTCTGCACATTTTGTTCCCCAGGACACGGCACCAGTAAGGACCCCATCACATACCAATGGACCTCCAGAGTCACCCTGGGTGAAAAAAATAAAAATAGGTGTCAATTCCCACATGGCTCCAATCTTCAAATAACTGGTCCATATACACATCCACTAATGTATTCACCCATGTATTCACCATTTCAATAATGCATCCAATTATAAGGCCTATATGATCCAATGATGTAATCAATAATTTTACCATAAATTTAATCAGTGATCCATTTATACCTCTCAATCTATTCGTTATCTCTTAATTCATCCATACAGCCATATATATGTATACCATTCATCAAATAATCCACTTATTCATCAAACCATTCAAGCAGTATTTTAGCCACACAAATCTTTTTTTGAATTGGGGATGCATCATAGACCGTCTCACTCAAATGTATAGTTTTCGGACATAAATAATGTTTTAAATAAAAAATAAAATTTAAAAATAACTCAATATCCAAACAAATTAAAAGCTGTCTCATTTCCAAAGCACGAGGTATAATCTTGAGAGGAAAATCGACTATATATATAATGTTCTGAAACACATGGCCATGGTCCAAACTCCACATATAGCTTGTTTAAACCAAAACTAATACAGAATCCCTATATACCTACATCTGGAAAACTATGCTAATACCATAAAATTGTGTTTAAAGTTTCGGCGTACAGTGCCGGGAGAGCAAAGCTGTTAAAGCATGCTTGTACAACAGGTTGCATAGGAGTTAGGCTCATGATACTGCACATGTAATAATGGCAAACAATTTATGTGATGTAGGACTGTTAATGATGACCCTCAGAAAGTATTCTCATTTCTAGATGGACTGGTGTGTTGTTTACTATTAATTGTGGTATGTTTTGTGTCCGTGCTCCGAGATGTCGAAATGTGTAGTGCCATGCACCTAACTCCTATGCAACCTGTTGTACACGCATGCTTGAACAGCTTTGCTCTCCCGGTGATATACGCCGAAAACTTGGAACACCATTTAATGGTATTGTCATAGTTTTTCTAATGTAACTATAAAGAGATTTTGTATAATTTTGGTTCAAACAAGCTATATGTGCAGGTTAGGCTATGAGTTTCCGAACATCCTGTATATATACACACGCACACACACACACAGTAGGAACTGGTTAATTTGGCATTGATTAATAAGAAAAATTGTATAATTTTAACCAACCATTCCCCATGAAGCTCCTATTAAAATCAATGGTAAAAAAATAACATTTTAAACAAATTTTAGAAGGAGATTTTTGAATATCATTTATTTTAAACACGATGTAATTTAAGTCAAATTCCTTATTTTTCTTGTTTTTTCATATATGTAACATATATTGTGTATGTGCGTTTTATATAGCATTAAAAGTGTGATTATATGTAGCATATTTTGAGGTTATTTATTTATTGTGTATTAGTTAATTTCTTTTATTGGGTTTGTAAATTCATCACTAGTTATACTTTTTTTTGTTCATTATGTTTCTCATTACAATTTTTATTTGTTCCCTGTGTTTCTCATTACAACTTTTATTTGTTCACGGTGTTTCTCATTACAATTTTTATTTGTTCACTGTGTTTCTCATTACAACTTTTATTTGTTCACGGTGTTTCTCATTACAATTTTTATTTGTTCACTGTGTTTCTCATTACAATTTTTATTTGTTCACTGTGTTTCTCATTACAACTTTTACTTGTTCACTGTGTTTCTCATTACAATTTTTATTTGTTCACTATGTTTCTTATTACAATTTTTATTTGTTCATTGTGTTTCTCATTACAATTTTTATTTGTTCACTGTATTTCTCATTACAACTTTTATTTGCTCATTGTGTTTCTCATTACAACTTTTATTACACATCGTTTAAGTTACTGTGCATTCCAACAAGTCATCATACATTTCATGAAGGTATTCCTGTCCAGGCTTACCATGTTTGAAATAATGTATTTCCTATACAACGAATATTTCAAACGCTTTAACAGTAGAAATAGCGTATAGCTTAAACGGGTAGTAAGAAACGGCGCTAAAATAAAACAAAAGTAATATAAGAATAAGAAACCGGCCTCAAAAAGTTTGAGAGCTAATAAATGATAGATGCCAAATCAGGGCACCCAAGCACCAACATTCTTATTAGTAAGCCTGGATTAATTTAGATAAAACAATAATTTTCTTTAAATAATGTTATCCCTGATATAAACATGGTTAACCAAGATGTTATTTCCTAGTCTAATCCTTACCGAGCAAGAATCCTTCCCGCCTTCCAAATAGCCAGCACATATCATACCGGGCTCAACCATTTGCCCATATGGATCACAGGATGTGACGGGGACATCCACATAGTTGAGATCTGACGATATAATGCTGCTCTCCTGTGAAAACAAGACAAGGAGGGTTGTTAGAGCGAGTCCTGTCATGGCCGAGAGCACTGAGACACTAGTCTGGAGCACTGAGACACTATATATATATATGACTATATTACTTGCAATCTTGTTTTGTTACGTTGTCAGAGGAAAGATGACCCACTAACCACACTTGTTATCCCCCAACCACTGACGGTGCAGTTACACCCCTGGATGACCGGAACTGCTCGAAGAGATATTTCCTCCAGGGTGATCCCGTCCAGAGGGAGCTTGGAGCTCAACTGAGAACAAACCGTCAGCAGTGACAACATAGCCTCAACAATCCCAAACAGAAGTGGTAATTTACCATTAGACATGACGTCAACAAGGCTGGATATCATCCAAGCACTCTCGATGAAGGAATAAAAAGTTTGGTCTGTTTTAAATTAAGGTTACAGGGGAAAGGGGGGAAGATCTAATTGTAGATCAAATCGAGTCAATGCTGCCATCTGTTAGACAATCATTGAGCTAGTGCTACCATCTGTTAGACAATCATTGAGTTGGTGCTGCCATCTGTTAGACAATCATTGAGCTTGTGCTACCATCTATTAGACAATCATGACACCTTTCTAATGAGCTTTATATTATGGTTAAAAGAGATCTCTGTTGTATTTAAATTAATTAAAAAAAGGTTTTTTCCTGGGATTCTTGTAAGTTTAAAGATAATATAAAACCTGTTGTCCATGTAACATGTGTGTAATGAGACCCTCCTCCTATTTCTCTTGTACTTTTCAAATAATTGTAGTCATTACATGGTTAAAACTCTCTGACGTAAGATAAGTATTATTAAAGATTATTATTCTAAACACTTGTATTTATTATGAGTGAGAATTATTTCTACTCATGTAAAAAGGGCAGAGCGCACATAAAAAGAGCAGTATAACACATAATTCAAAACTAAACTGTCATTTACCTATCTCAACCTTAGGTTAATTTAAAATAAAGAAAACATAAGCCAAAACACTTTAAGTAATCACGTGGTCTTAAGGCAGCCACCTCGGTCGACGAGAAAGTATCAATCAATGTCTAGCCATACGGATTAACATACAATGGTCTGTGTCACTTTCTGGAACTAATTCCCTATTCTTTTTAAGCTTATACTCCCTTTCGCCCATCATATATAATCCCCCTTTGTCATATCAATAAGAGGGAAAGGAAACTATAGAACTTCTTATCTCAGGTAAAGAGGAAAGCTCTCTGCTGGTTTCTGTTGTGAGTCTCTGAAGAAGTACCTCCTTGTGTTGGAATGTTAGGGAGGGGGTAGTGTGGGGAGCTAGCACTCAAACAGCGCCCCCAGCCACTTTTAAGGATTCAATTTTAGAAAAAAATCTGGGTGAGGGCTTGAGAATTTTAAAACTAATTTTTTATTTACTAAATATTATGACGATTTAAAATGATATGAATATTAACGGTTGCCACCAAGGTTTGTTATTAAGAGGGTGATCACTGGGGGGGTGATCTCCCCCCACTTATCATTAAAATGAGACATCCATATTAGTTTTATAGCACTTAATAAAACATAAAAACAGACATGATCTCTTGGACGAAACGCGCATCGGGCAATAACTCCCGGACGTGCGCCCGCGGGGTATTTTACCGCAAAGAAGGGTCAACAATTCGTCACCCGCTCCCTCAGATCAAAATACTGTTAAGACTAATCCTATAAAATTTAATCAAACCTGTCAGATTAGATTTAATTAATTTCATAAAAACACCAACAAATTCGGATGGATCTGAAACATTTTTCTTATCTTGTCTTTCTTTTTAGGAGACAAGGATTGCCTTAAAAAGCGTCTTTTGAGGCTTCAATTTCATATATTCTACCCCCCACCATTCCATGGAACACTCCCCAACCACCCTGCTTCCCCTCCCCTCTGGGGAGAATGCCTAAGGGTGCCTTTAGTGGGAACCCATCGAGTGAGAAACATGGAAGCCACCAGCTCGAGCACCTAGAATCACCAGTTTAGTCAGTTTTCATCTCAAATTGTCCCCACACCCCCTCCGAAAGTTTGTTCTGGCCACGTGCCTGCCTATAGGGTTGTTGAAGCAAAAGAGCCCTTTTGGAACCTTTCGGCTTTATTTTGGCGTGGACCAAATTTTGAAATAACGTATCGTAGAATTAAATACGGCGTCAGATCTTGACGTTTAGGCGACAGTTTCTCACTTACCGAGGCGGCCCCCTTAGTAACAACCTCCTTTAGGCAGGTTTGCTGGTGAAGAGGAGATAGGAGTTCCTAACCCGGCAAGCTGTACTGAAGCTATTTTTTTTTTGCCACCCTGGGTCTGGGGTTCAATCCTCGGTCTCGATACAGATTTATCTGATTACCAAACCCTTCCTTCACCTCTGACAAGACATCTTGTGAATGTGGGGAATGCCAGGCCTACACCGTGGTTCAGGTTCGGATTCCACGTTAAACTGTAGGTCCTTCATTTCATCTCACAATCACCCTACCATTATACATTAGCGTAAGTGCGTATAACCAGTACGGGTAGTAAGACGCGGTGATAATAATAATAATTTTTCCACCCTGAATGGTTTCCCACTCTACCTACACACAAATACGGATACACTTCCTCTAAACTCCATCTTCCTCCTCCTGACCACATTGAGCTAGCTAATATGTGCGCACATCCGGGGAAGGTGTGGTGAGATGCGGGCATTGGACGAGACTGACGTCTGTATCCTCGTGCCCCCCTGTGCATGTCCTCACCTCGAGGAGTGCGATGTCGTTGGCCAGTGTCATGACGGAGTACTCCTCGTGGAGGACGACCTTGGTCACAGCTCGGGAGTGAGGGAGGCTGTCGAGAGATATACCACCAGCGGCGACCGTCAAGTCGGACAGCTCTTGGCTGGAAATGAAGCAAGGACCATCTCACTGGGGTCATTCGTCACCAGACCTTCCTCAAGCTCTGGAGCATGGACATGTTCGTGTTGTAACGATACTTGGGGGAGGAGAGGTCATGGGTGCTGTGGCTCTTGAGGGAGAGGGGTAGGTCATGGCTGCTGTGGTTCTTGAGGGAGAGGGGTAGGTCGTGGCTGCTGTGGTTCTTGAAGGAAGGTTCTTGAAGGAGAGGGGTAGGTCGTGGCTGCTGTGGCTCTTGAAGGAGAGGAGGTAGGTCATGGCTGCTGTGGTTCTTAAGGGAGAGGGGTAGGTCGTGGCTGCTGTGGCTCTTGAAGGAGAGGAGGTAGGTCATGGCTGCTGTAATTATAGAGGAAGGGGTGGGGGGGGTTTCAACCCCATTCTTGTCCAGGGTAGATAATCTGCCATAGCGAGTGAAATAATTGACAATCACATTGCGGAGGAAATAATGCCAGAGTGGATGTAGAGTAAAGCACAAGACAATTCTGACAGGAACGGACTTTTAGAAACTACAATCATATTTATTCGTGGTAAACATTGATAACATTTCACTTTATATATTATTATTATTAATGTAATTTTTATAGTTAGTGATAATAATTTAAAAAAATGACAGCTGAATATCCAATGACTTGACGTATGAACACGTGAAAGTAGATCTACTAGCTTTCATCTCCGTCCCTCGTACGAGAGCTAAACAGTTTGTGATAGCGAACGTACCCGTGGACGCAGTGAGCAGCAGTTAGGACGATAGTTGGTGTCAGGATACTTCCTCCACACACGTGATATCCTGATATACTCAGCGATACCTGCAAGATAAACAACATTGTCTTATCGACTAATATTATTGTGACTATATTGTTTCTTAAGCGCCTGAGAACACACTTAATAATAAAATTCGGCAACTAGCTATGCTGGTAGTGCACCTACCTGCTGATATGAAGATTCCGGGATATATTCCCGACTAGGTCAAAAAATGGGATATTTGGTAAAATCGGGGCTTTTATTTTTACAGTGATACATTTATGGATGGGAGACTGGGTGTTGTGTATGTTTTAGAGCAGTTTTACCCAAACTCCCCAGGGATACGTGACTTAAATACTAACGCATTTTTGAGGCAAAATTTTGTATAATTTTACCTATTTAATCAATACTATTTTATAGTTATAAAATATAATTTATCTCAATTATCAAAAGTGACAGCTGTATGTAGTTCACACGAATCGATAGATACTCGCACGTGAAAGTAGATCTGATAACTTTTATTTCTGTCAGATAATTCTTTTCCTCTGACATCTGGATTGTAGAAGCTGTTTCCCTCCTGTTTTATGACTGATACAGTAAGCGCTCCTAGCGGAGAATGTTCGTACTTGGTAAGGGAACTGGTTGTTGCTGGCGGGTTCACCTCCTATAATCCTCAGGTCTCCTGATACAAATGTTTCTCTGTAACGGCTAGGCTCGGTTTTCAACACGGACTGCTCACTCGTTGTTGGCTCATCAAGTTGGTAGTCGTCGTCCACATTCGCTGTAAATGATCGATTGTTATTAGTATTTGTCGTTTAATTGTATTTTATTTAGTAATATATTTTACAATAGTTTTAGTAACATGGACCAACTTTGTAGTCTAGTGGTCAGAGTTACCGGGTACTGATAAAGAGGTCCCGAGTTCGATTCCAGGCACTTTTAGATTTTCTGTGAAGCAATGGATCTGTAACTAGGTCGAACTCGGCCTCGTGAGTATAAATGAGGAGATACTTGAGAATAGAAGTAGCAGCTCTGGTCTAGAAAATTGAGATTAACACCCTCTATCCGAAAAATTGGTACTATCTTCGGCAACATACGGCCGCTGCTAATTTGACCTGTCTCTATTGCGATCTGACTGACACTTTGGAATTTTTTAAAGCATATTATTCAATATAGTTTTGAAATAGGAAAAAGACGCATCCGTTTGGTGTGTGTGTGTGTGCGTGTATACTCAATTTACCTTGAAAGGTAGCAAACTTACCTTGATGGATTACACTATGGTGTATGTAGTTTCTAAGATAGGGCCATAGTGTAATCGAACAAGGTAGCACTGTCACCTTTCAGGATAAACTGAGCGTACAATCATCTTTATACGCTAGCGTTCCATTGAAGGACCTATAAATAAGTCACATGACGTCATACAGACGACTAGCGAGAAGTGTAGGCTTATAATCCCCTTTCTGGTTAATTCCAGTGACAACGCCGCCAACCAAGAGATTAGATTTGTCACCACGTTATGTGGTGTGATACCAAGATATAGTAGGAAGAAACTTTAGGAAACATTGGTCAACATTGATACCACCTGCATGGCTGCATAGTCTACTCTTGTGTTAGACTGAACAGCCGCTGACGGGGAGATCGGGGTTCAATCCCAGTCGTGTACACCGGAGGTGATTTTTCCAAAATGGTTTTCTGCTCTCCCTCCAAGCCAATGAGGGTAGATTACCTCTAAAATGCCTCGATCCTCATCTTTACACCAATAGAGTAATTATAAAATATGCGTATAACATTAGCGGGTAGTAAAGTAAGACAAGGTTATAGAAAAAAATACGTAATGTTATGGAATTGTGTTTTTTATAGATGTTTAATAAAGTATTTAACAGATATAAGTAAAATCTGATTTAGATAGGAAATAATGTTTTGGACAGTTTTAAGGGTTTGATAAGACCATTTTAATGTAATCATACGTCAAATCATGTGATCTGCAGCTGTCACTTTTGATAGATATTATCAATACATAGAAAATAACAATAATATTATAGTAAAACTCTATCAATGTTGACCACGAAATGTTTATATTTTCTAAAAGTTTATTTCTACTGGAATCTTTCTATAGAGAGCTATATTGGTTCTCAACCAATGTGCCGCAAACCCTTCAAGTGCGTGCCGTCAAATTTTGTTCAGTGTTTAGTGTTTGGAATTGTGACGAGAATATTATTTAAATGATACTTTAATAATTAATGAAAACTATCAATAACAAAGCATGTTGAAAACATTTCATTTACAACATTTGAGCAAAGGTTTATTCCAAAATGTCTAAACTAGATTAAAAAAAAATTAGATTCACCTTTTCAAGAGGGAAAATTACCGTATTTAAATTACAGGTTAATCTTTAAACGAAAATTAAACTTTAAGACTTAGATATAAAACTCAGGAATAGCTATATAGGTCTTAAATTTAATTATTACCACTCCTTACTTTAAACTACTTTAGAATGTTTTCTAAAATGTTTAAACCAAAACATTTTTAAAAAAACTGTCCAAACCATAATACGTAGATTTTTCCTTTCTACTTAACTATGCATTTTTAAACTTTAAAATAAAGGTATTTATATATAATTTTATTTCTAGTCCTAAATTAAAATTTTAAAAACAAGTTTTACACAAAAATTCTTAGTTAAAAAAACACAAACATTATTTTGATATATTTATAATTTTAAATGATCGTGTCTTAAAATGAGCCGTAAAAAAATTCTAGTATATATTATTCTAAAGTGTGCCTTCAACACAAACAAGTGGATAACCACGGCACTAAATTGTATCAGAACACGAACTTTACCAAGACTTGTAAAATGACCCTTTCATCAGGACTCACGTGTCACGGTTGATGCGGAGGAGAGGATATACCAGACTAGAGACACGACCCCGGATAATTGGGGTGCCCTCGCACGCATGGTTGGTAAAACGGCACACACCTCACACTCGCATGGACCACGATATCACAGCTGACAAAAACTAACGTGTTCTTGGAGATAACTGCTCACCTGGGAATCACCGCTGATATCACAAACATTCCTTCCTGCCTACGTGAAATATGGACAAGACAGGTGTTATCAGGTTATATATACTCTCTACGACACTTCTTGAACCTCTTGCTGGCTATTATCAGGTTATATATACTCACTCCGACACTTCTTGAACCTCTTGCTGGCTATTATCAGGTTATATATACTCACTCCGACACTTCTTGAACCTCTTGCTGGCTGTTATCAGGTTAAATATACTCTCTACGACACTTCTTGAACCTCTTGCTGGCTGTTATCAGGTTATATATACTCACTCCGACACTTCTTGGACCTCTTGCTGGCTGTTATCAGGTTATATATACTCTCTCCGACACTTCTTGGACCTCTTGCTGGCTGTTATAATATATATATATATATATATACGGTGTTTAAGAAACTATAAAATAAAAATTCATATCTTTTTGCCTTATGTTAGACACTTTGTAAAGCATTTGTGCACATTCAATATTTATTATCTAATTCTGCTCGAATTTCTACCAATTTTATAACAAATTCAAGCTACACTTTTATTTATGTCGAAACGCCTTTTCAAAAGTGAATTCATTTATAATTTTTTCAGTTTTTGACTAACGATGCCTAATAACTAATTGCTCTGTGAAACTTGTTTAGCATTATTATTTTATACTAAGTTGGTGTTTTTTTAACTGTTTCGCTTATTCTAGAATTGAAGTTGTCATCGTTTTGAATTTAATAGTACTATTAAAACAATACTTTGTGTTGCATCGCAAAACTTAGAAAAGAAATAAAATGGGGAAGGAAAAAAAAGTTATCTTGGTAGAATTGTTGATGGTAAAGATTTATATTATTTATTTTATAAAATTGATATCAAGTCTCGCAAGAGCTTATAAAAATACCCAAATGTATTCTAATCATTTTCATAGCAAATGCAAACTTAATACGTTTTGATTTATCTTTCTTAGGAATTTATCCCACGCATCCCGTCAGATGGAATCTTTTGGTAAGGACAGGGCAGGACAGGATTTAGGCCTGTGAGGCCCCGGGACTGTAAAAAAATGGGAGGCCCCAAACCAACATTAAATAAATATTTTAATTTTAAACCTTTCCCTGTTATATATATATATATATATATATATATATATATTTAACAAAATCAACTGTCAACGCTCAATGTTAAATATAATCTTTAAATGAATACATATTATGATCACAATAAATTGAATTGGTTTGAAACATAAATTAGCCATTATTAATTAAGTAGCAATCATTTTGAGCTTAACGATAGATTAGCATCTTTTCTGTTGATATAAAAAATCAACGATATAAAATAATAATTAATAGATCTACTGTCTAGAAATAATGAGAATATATGTTAGTATAAGTTAAACTATATGATTGTATAGTTATGTAATAATACCATTAACAATGACACTGACATGTGAAGTGCACACATGTCTTTTGAAATAAAAGAATGTTCTTACAGGAGAACTCTAAGGGTGGTTCACGACGTATGTCAGAGGCATTTCAGTGCAACCATGTGGGAGTGTGTGGGTGTGTGTGTGGGTGTGTGTGGGTGTGAAGAGCCGGGAGAGGCACGTTGGCTAGGCCATAGAAAAGAGGTGCGTGTCTGTAGAGAGTTCTGCGAACACTTGATTCAGAGCATCTTGAAGACCAGCATCAAGATGGCGATGGTCCAGGGCCCCCCGGGGGACACGGTCACCCCGTGGTTCCGGACTATCCAGTCTCTGTAGTAGGACACGGAGGCGTACACCCCCGGGTTTCCGGGTAGACCGCAACCGTTGCCCGATGACACTAGCCCCGATAGCACTCCGTTACAGACCAGGGGCCCACCACTGTCCCCCTGGATACAAACACAGACTCCAGTGAGTTGGAGGACAACCTCTGAGGAACATTAGTGAGTAGGCACGAATATATAGAGAATGTATTGTAATCATTAACACCCATCCTCAAAATTATCATGAATTTCGATGTTTTATCTGCCCCCGAACTAAAAAAGTGGATATTACAATTATGTCTGACCCTGTCTGTCTGCTTGATACCTCACCTGACAAGAGTCCACGCCTCCAAGACGGAGGTCCCCGGCGCAAATGGCCCCTTCAGGCACCAGACGGCTGCAGTTTTGCTGGTTGGTGATGTTGACATTGGCGAACCGTAGATTCAGTGGTATGTGGCCCAGCTGAATGAATCCAACAGTGTCTTAGTGCCAGTGGGGGTGAAACTTGGCGGGGGTGGTAGGGGTGAAGGGAGCACTCTCCATTCCCCCACCTCTCCCTGAAGACATTTACTTCCCTCTGATATTCTCCGATATAAAGTTGAAAGATAACCTTGCATCAAACTCTAAATAGCTTAAGCTGCTATTTTCAAAAAGGACTTAAGTCTATTCAAATATTATTTTAAAATTTACTGAACTAGGATCACTCTAAATAACTTTTAGGATCAGTACATTAACACAAAAAAAAAGCTCATTAAATGGAGTCTTATATTGAAACCTATTTTTCCCCTAACATAAACAAAAATTTTGCGTTTTTTTTCCCCTCGTAAAAACCGACTTTACCTTTTAATTTATCAGTCATTTCAAAGGCAATTACATCAACTTTGAGTCTTATCATTGAAATATTGATATTTTTTTGTAATATTTTTGGTTAAGTAGCATATATCAGTAGATATAAAAAGATGTGTTTCCAAACCGCACAAAACTAGCAAAACACATTTAAACAAGTCCAGATAAAATTTAATTATTGCAAACATTAGATTTATAAATATTTGTTACTCGTTTAACTGTTAATGCACGCATTTTACTTAATGCTCTTTAGATTTTCCCCCCCCCTAAGTTATTGATATAAAAATATAAAAACACAAAGTCCTTGAATATCTCTCTCTAATACTCACATTATTATTATCCATGACTCCCTATCTAATACCCACATTGTTATTATCCATGACTCCCTATATAATACTCACATTGTTATTATCCATGACTCCCTATATAATACCTACATTGTTACTATCCATGACTCCCTATCTAATACCCACATTGTTATTAACCATGACTCCCTATCTAATACTCACATTATTATTATCCATGACTCCCTATCTAATACTCACATTGTTATTATCCATGACTCCCTATCTAATACTCACATTATTATTATCCATGACTCCCTATCTAATACTTACATTATTATTATTATTATCCATGACTCCCTATCTAATACTCACATTATTATTATCCATGACTCCCTATCTAATACTCACATTGTTATTATCCATGACTCCCCAGCCACTTATAGTACATCTCGTACCCTCCCACGGCTGAAAGTCCCCCAGACGAATACTGTTGACATTGTTCTTTCCCAGCGTCAAGGATGAAGACAGCTGCAGATGTTTGCAAGACAACATGTAATAATATAAAAGTTCTTAGTGCTTAATGAACTTTGGAACTTAGTTGTGGCAAGTCTCTGTAGCAGTATCTTGTGTAGAAACGGGAGGGGGAAGTTATGGTTTTTATTTTATTTAAATTGCTCAAAGAATTGATTTCAACTCAATGAGAATAGCTCATCCTGTGACCATATTAATTTTAGGTGTTGTACTTGTATTTTAGTGAACAGGTAAGCTTGAGTCACACGCTCACCGAAAATTGAGAACAGACGCTGCTTAAATGGCACAATTCACACGCATATGTTGACCCATGATGCATTGCAACGTGAACTTAGAACTGCCGATTATCTACATATTTTATTTTCTAGTAGGTAAACATATCTTCTAGATCATTCTCCCGATGGATGTTTACAAATTATAACGTTGTGTCGTGACACAATCTAAAACATCGATACAAGCTTTACATTAACGGGATATTTCAAATCTCCTCACAACGGACAGTGAAGTTGTCTACTTGCTGTTGGCTCTACAGCGCATGCGCTCTAATATGCACATGCGCACTGATCTGAGATGGTTGGTTCTGAGATTTGATTGGTTCTCCTGTGCCGAACATCTCAGGCAGATCGGACGAAGTAGAGATAAGTTGAACTTCAGCAGAACATCTCGCGCCGATGAGGGGGAGATCTTGTTATTGGCTTAGAGCTCGTCACGTGACGACGATTCTGTTCTGTTCTTGTTTTTCGGCGAACGTGTGGATCCACAGTAAAGGTAGTATGGAGTATAGACGGTATTTGTACCGATAATAAGACCGTGGTGTTTCCTCAACACAACGTGTCTTGTCTCACCCTGAGCAAAGCCACGTCGTGTATCGGCATATTGTTGGACAGCGTCCCGAAGCCAGGGTGTCTTGTGACGTGACTAACTTGACGAGATACAGTGCTGATAGTCCTGTCTACAGTCCCCGCTATCACGCGCAGGTCACTCGTTCTTACACTGCCGACAACAAAACAAAAACAAATAAAAAATGCAGTTAGTTATTCATTTAAAATTGAGAACGTTTTAGAAACATTCTTTCAAGTAGAGGATTCAAAGACTAAAGTGACAACACATCGACATTTAAATAACTATTTTCAATGTGTAGTGGAGTGTTGCCAGAGTAAGCAGAGCTTGTTACAACTGTACCTGTGTTATGTTCTCCCCACTCTGTCCCCATTTGACCAGGGTAAGCAGAGCTTGTTACAACTGTACCTGTGTTATGTTCTCCCCAATCTGTCCCCATTTGACCAGAGTAAGCAGAGCTTGTTACAACTGTACCTGTGATATGTTCTCCCCCACCCTGTCCCCATTTGACCAATCATACATAGGCTCTGCTCCAAATACCCCACATGGGAATGTTGATACTGTACTTAACCAATAAATGTTCTACTGAATGATGAGAACATATCCCAGGTATAGTTGTAACAAGCTCTGCTTACCCTGGCAACACTCCACGACACGATAGCTCTCAGGGGATCCCTCTTACTAGTGGTTTTGGCTCCGCGACCACTAACACATCAATAGAGGTTATATAAACGAAGCTATACTAGATCTTGGCACGAAGAACCATCTGAAACATATTTTTTCCGACCAGAATCCAAGTAGCCCTTCCAGACGGATGTTCCCACCTAACTCAGGGTGTACTGGGTGTACTGTATCACTGTACTGTGGTGTTGCATAAGCTCCAGGAAATACTTACCCTTGCAGACAGTGGGCCGCAGTCAGGACAGCTCTCTGGCCGATGACGACTCCACCACAGAAGTGGGAGGAGCCTCTTAGTCGCAGAGATACCTGAACATTATCATTATTACTATTATTATATTTGTAAATTGGCCCTTGAACTTATTGGAACTCATGTCCCTTCTCAGGGCTTTCGAAATACAAAGTTTTTTTGTTTTAACATCACGTCTTACTACCCGTTCGGGTCGTACGCTTATGTACCAATTACGGTAATAGTTTTAAGGATTAGAAAGGTTATATTTATGGGAAGTGTACCCGCATTTTCGTGGAGGGAGAATGAAATATTTTTAAGACCATCGTCATTACTCCTGACCGCGATTCGAACCTTGATCTCCCCGTCACTGGCAGTCTATCCTACTGCGAGAGTAACGCCTTAGACCATGTGGCCACTGAAGAGGGTGAAAGACTATGTTATTTTCTCTAATTAACTCTTAAACAGGACCAAACCTCTTGGCCGCAGTGTTTGTAGTGAAAACTCAAAATTTGCCAAATTCGACTTTTATCAAGGAGAGCCAAACTCAAATAGTTATTTAAGTAATTCCCCCAGAAGCCACTTCAGTGGCCGCATGGTCTAAGACGCTACTCTCGCAGTAGGTTAGACTACCGATGACGGGGAGATAGAGGTTCAAATCTCGGTCGGGTGTACTGGGGGTGATTTTTCAAAATGGTTTTCCATTCTCCCTCGACGAAAATGTGAGTACAATTCTTCTAAATATAACCTATCTAATCCTTAAAACCATCATCGTAATTAGTGCACATGCGTGTAAACCGAACGGTTAGTAAGACGTGGCGCTATAAAGACACACAAATACTTGCGGGCGGTATTGTCGCCTCACCTGGTAGGGGAACTGTCCCTGGAAGGCCGGGGACCCTCCTATGATCCTCGGGTCCTTGCCTTGCAGACTGCTGTCGCTTGACGATGTGAGGTTAGGCCCCACGGGGATAGAAGGGGTCGAGCTGTCCCCACGAACACTCGGAGGTCCGGGGACACTGGAGCAGCTGCTTGGGACACCTAGGCCGGAATATGTGTGCTATCAAAATTACCGAGAACGGGTTGTTCAGATCTAGCTCGCTTTGCCCCCCGGTAAGTTTTCTTTGCGAGTGGATGTAAACTAATATAATTCCAGAGCAGTTTTTTTTTTATAGGTCTTACCGTTTAGCCACAAGAAGCCTCCAAAGAAAGGTCCGCACCGACTTTAAAGTTGCTCCGCCATTCTAAATTTTTTTGGGGGGTTGAAAATTAAAATTTTTAATTTTTTGGAATTTTCCCGTCGGTTACAGGCTAGAAGCTATAAGTTTGCCAAATTTCAAGTTTCTAGATCATCTGTAAGTGGGTAGACATTAATGTCAGTGAGTGAGTCAGCCGTGTGGCTTTATAGTAATAAAATAAATAATAGTAGATAATTAGTAAACAGGGCTGTCATTTACATTTTCAGCTGTCAGAATAATTCAAATTCACCGAGAACCGAGTATACTTCTGGTAATAATAAGACCCTTTTTTAGAGGCCATGCCAAGGAAAATAAACCATCTTACTTTATACTATAGCATACTGCTACTACTACTACTATTACTACTTCTACTTCCATTACTACCAGTACTACTATTGATAAAATAAATTTTTGATTATAAACCTATTCACTATGACCTAAATGATGTTAGAATAATATTTCACTATTGCGATTGAAGATAACATCCATCATAAAATTAGACAAGTAGGAGGCTGAATCCTAGCAAATTGCAGCATCGTTCGCATCCAGAGAATATGTGAATACTAGAAGCAGCTGGTACATCTGGTCAAGACTTGAACCCAGGCCTACCAAGGCTAACCTTTGCGCAAAATAACATGTATCACCTCACCTTGAATCAGCAAGAGACACACAACTGTCTTGAGCATCAATCCCATCGCTGCAGCCGAATAAAAAAAGTTTACACCAAGCAGAGAAGTGTTGGAAAATGTAGACATTTCCGAGAGATTCTGTTGCAGCTCAGAGTTGATAAAAGGCTTTCCCTTATCAGATATTACCCCTATGTTTCAACTGATACTCTAGGTTTTAAAAACACACCAACATTTTATGTATACAGGCATATAGCCTTAGACAGATAATATTAATTCTTGCGGTTTTATTTAATCTTACAGGTAGATTATATTTCTATTCTATCGAGGTTTAATGTATTATAGATAAGCAGTGGCTCTTGCTTATTCCAGGGATGCTTTGATCGACAGATCCCTCTACCCCTTCCCCTACTAGTGATTTTAATCATTTTATACAACATAGTTAGGGATGAGGTGAGGTAGATTCAGAAGAAATATACCTGCATCTGCTTAGCAAATAGGGGGATATTGGGATAAAATTCATGTCATTACACCCGCCAGGGAATCCAACTTGGAAGTATCTGTCATCGTCAAGCCAATCAAAACGAGAACGGCGCATAGATCCGTTTGCTCCCCGATGTGAGGGGTGAAGAAAATAGAACGATATCTGAATAAAGTTTTATTGTTTATTAGTCTCCTGGGTGGATGGGTGTGACATTTAAATTACAAAGAAATAATTTAAAAAGAAACACATTCTAGGCAGCACAAAGCCTCAGCCGCGGTTTAACTGCTAGATATTTAATTTTTACTAAATTAGTGATAGAGCTTTAGTTGATCTTTATGTAACTTAAATTTTATCCTCGTGTTTTTAGATGGAAGCCATCACGATTGATTTAATATAACGTTAACGTGACCTTCACTTAAAATAAGAGCTCTCCTGGGGAGAACTTTCACGTTACGTAAACGTGCATCACGTGTTTTAACCAGCCAATCATGTTGCTAGCGACTTCAGCACGGCCATTTGGTAATACATTTGTTTGTTTTTAATGTGCAGATGACTTCTTCGGTACAGTTCATCCGGGTGACCTGACGGTCTAGGGGTAAGGTGTCAGACTTCTGTACTGTGAGTCCGGGGTTCAATCCTCGGTCCCGGCACAGATTTATCTGATTACCAAACCCTTCCTTCACCTCTGACAAGACGTGTATTAATCACAACTTGTGAATGTGGGGAATGCCAGGCCTCCACCGTGGTTCGGATCCCACGTTAAACTGTAGGTCCTCCATTTCATCTCACAATCACCCTACCATTACACGTTAGCGTAAGTGCTATAACCCAAACGGGTAGTAAGACGCGGTGATAATAATAATAATAAGACGTCACAGCCTCTTGTTACGCTTTGTTTTTTAGCTCCAGCGAAGTTTGTCCTGCGAGTACTCAAAGCTTGAAAGGGCTTAACTGCCAAAGTTTCATTTTAGTGAACCATTTGTTTTCAAAAAGCTCAAATTCAGGGTCTGTGTTTTTGCTCGAGTATTTATTTTATGTTACGTCACGTGAATTGTAAACATTAAAGTGATCGTGATTCCAGCCTTGACCGTGATAATGATCGTTATAAAACCATCTGAAGGTCTTTAGATCGAATACCTCCTGTAAGGTAGAAGAATATTTGGTCTTCATGTTATGACAAAAAAAACAATGAATTGGAATCTAACTCCTGAAAAAAAAATGTATAGGTTTGAAATAATCTGTAAATTTGCTCCGTTAACATATTTGTTTGACTCTCAAGATCGGATACTTCAGATAAAACATTATGCTGACGTCATCACTGTCAATACAAATCAAGTTAGATATATTTGGTCAACGTTAATTACCATCTGTGCGTTGGTGGTGTAATGGTGAGCATAGTTGCCTTCAAAGCAGTTGATCCGGGTTCGATTCCCGGCCAACGCACTCTTTTTTTTTTAATATTTTACTTTTTAGGAAATTTTGTACTTCGTTCCCCTACCGATTCGGGGTACTCGCATTTAATTACAGAAAAGAGTAAGGGACGAAGAAAGTAAAAAAATAAATTTATTATTATTATTAGCACCGCGTCTTACTACCCGTTCGGGTTATACGCACTTACGCTAATGTGTAATGGTAGGGTGATTGTGAGATGAAATGAAGGACCTACAGTTTAACGTGGAATCCGAACCACGGTGGCGACCTGGCATTCCACACATTCACAAGATGTCTTGTCAGAGGTGTAGGAAGGGTTTGGAAATCAGATAAATCTGTGCCGGGACCGAGGATTGAACCCCGGCCGCCAGTACAGAAGTCTGACACCTTACCCCTAGACCACCAGGTCACCAAAAGTAAATTAAACGCAACCTAAAACACGAGCTTATATTTTGATTTTAAAGATTAAATCCATAATGAAGCAATTTAAAGGTGTTTTTATTTTAATCTTTGGTAATTCATCGACAATACCTAGGTGGACATAAATTTGGTTCGTGATTTTCTGGTTGAGCAAATGTTTTTTAAAGGTAGTTTCTGGGTAATATTTTAGGCATTTATGTAGTATAATTAGAATGGTTTATAAATAATATTTATGTTTCTTAACGGCATGAATATTCAAACATAAGATATTTCAACCAGTGGTGAAGCGTGGTGATAATTTTTGGGTGAGCTGGGTCATAAACATTCATAAAGGGGCACACTAAATAATGTCGGAAATGGGATTGTTATGAGGTTATATAATACAGTACTGGCAGACTGCTACTACTACTACTACTACTACTACTACTACTACTTCTGCTGCTGCTACTACTACTACTACTACTACTACTACTACTACTACTACTACTACTTCTGCTGCTGCTACTACTACTACTACTAAAATCATTATTTATTCATTATTTGTTGTACCTTATGTGAAATATCTCGTTTTGGTCTTGCTATTTTTCCTTTTAAATGTATTTTTCTTTCAAAAGACCCCTCAATAGAATTATTTAACAAAAAGTCAACTCATTACTATTATATATAAATTATAGTACGAAATTTTAAATAACTCAAAAAAATAATAAAACCCAAGTCACAATCACAGAACTAAACTAATCTTCACCGAAATAAACCTTTGACACACACTCTGTATGGTCAAAATGTAACACTCATGAGTCAAGGATAGCCGGCTTACTGGTCGCCTTCAATGGCTGGGATGAACAGTTGCGCGCGCATTACCCTCCTAGCTACCCGCAGGCCTGACTCTCCGGTTGCGTTAGGCGGAAAGGAATCAGCTTATCTTGCCAAAATGAACTGACATATTTGCTTCATGCGCTTTATAAAATTTCACTATGTTTTAAAATACAACCATTAAAATTATAGATATTACTTCTGAAGCATAATATATTTGTAAATCAATATTACATTTATCAGAATACGAGAGTTTACTTGTTAAATCTTTTCATTGCATTTTACATTTGTAAAGCGCGTGTCTGATTTAGTTGTGTGCATTCATTTCACATTTTTGTTCATAGTTTTAGGTCAATTTTTCATAAATATAAAGATATTTTCTAGAATATTCAGTGTCATTTTAAAGGTAATCAAAATATTTGAAAGAAATATTAATTAAAGAAGAAGCTGGGTCAGATATTTCATTTATATTTTAATGAGAAAATGTAACCAATAGTATAAATTTGATTTTCAGACTCACAAACATAAATACGGTAAAATATGTTTATTATATACAATAAATACCTACATTAATAATGACTAGATAATCAAATTATATTCCTGTATTGGATGATTCATATCCTACAAAACCTTAAAGTCTTTATTCGAAATAAACACCGACACAATTTGTTTCGTTTATGATGGTATCAGATAGAACAACCCTATTGATTCTTTATACTAATGGCAATTGATAAAAACAAAGAAAAAGGAAAATAAACTAATAAGTGTAAGTTTAATGAAGAAAGCCCACCTGGGGAAAGAGGTAAAATATGGGAAGAATCCAATGCACAAAGGTGACATCTTCTTCCTTTCTTCTGTCTTATATATTATAAAAACGCTAACACACATTTGAACACAAATTGAATAATATTTAGGCATTTTTGCCTTCATCAAACAAAAACAAGAAGAGGGACTACACTTAAATGGTGTCGAATAAGTCACTTTTGTGCATTGGATTGTTCCCTCATTTTCCCTCTTTCTCTTTACACTGATTAGTTTATTTTCCTCTCTCTTTATTTTTATCATATTCAATTATTATAAAATTACTTAACCATTGGGCCACCTCATCGTTAAACACTATTGTTTTTTTTAATAAATTTTGAAACTACAACGGTTGATTCCTAAATTTAACTCTGCAACAAATTATTTAATAAATTGACTGAACTTGTTTCTCAAAATAAATCCATACACTAAATTTTTTTCTTCAAATTTTATAGATATGTCCAGATGAAACGGTAGGCCAAGAGCAAAAAGACCACTTTGAAGATGTCCTTGAAAGATCTGGACACTGCGTCGTTCCTGTTAGAGATATCTGTATCCGTAACTTGAGATACGTCTTTGTTGGAGTCGTCCAAGACCGGAGGGGTGTCCGCGGTTACGTACTGCTCCACCCACGTCTTGTAATAGGCCACGTCTGTGTACACCCCTGGATAGCCAGGAGTGGCGCAACCGTAGCCCCAGGACACGAGGCCTGCCAGATAACCGACACACGTCAGCGGGCCGCCAGAGTCGCCCTAGAGAGAAGATACAAGGTATTGGTAGTGTCAAGGTTCATATACTTCTGACCATTACAAGGTATGTTTAGTTCCGGTTACCTGACAAGCATCCCCTGAACCGTCGATAAACCCGGCGCACAGCTCCCCCTTAACGAGCTGAGGATACTTGTTGATACACTCGTCAAACATGACGAGGGGCACTTTCAAGAACTGGAGGGTCTCGGCCACCTTCCTGCTGTTCTGGAACATGTAGCAATAGTATGACGTCATCACGGGGTCAACTACCCTTGGCCGATCTGTGCGGCAAGAGCAATAGAATGTAAAGTAACCGAACTTACATGTTGTCCCAACCTCATATCCGTCACTGTCAGTGGAAGACCAGGAACAATTCAAATGCTATTCATTTATTTAAGACCGGGCGCGTTATTACTTCACCCGCAATAGAAAGAAACCAAATATTCTTAAGGGGACCCGAAGGGGAGTACGTTGGAAGACATAGTGCCTTAACGATCTTGCCCACAAAGAAAGGCTTCCACCCTCTAGGATTATATAGGTACCTTGTATAGTACGGTTTAGCTAGGAAGGATATTAAGTTGACAGTTAAATGAAGGTTTCTAAAACCATTTCACGTATTCATACGTCAAGTATGCAGCCATCATCTCTGAGAGATATTATCAATACCTAGGAAATAACAATAAGAATATTGTAAAATTGTATCGATGTTGTCCGCATTAAAATATGTTTTTATTTCCTAAAAGTTGGTTCCCACCAGAATCCCGCCGTGGTTTAAGCTCCTGATGGCTCGTGCTACCACACTCCACACTCCTCCCTCCACCTCCTGTCCCCTGGTTACTTGGAGCTGAGAGGGTTGTATTAACTTACATACTTGAGCACTCCCCATCCTGTGACCACGCAGGTCTTCTGTTCCTCGTTGGTCGATTGAGACAGAGGTATAACCTCTATGTTGACATTGTCTGAGGGGAAAGGGCTGGACACCTGTAACACACCACACTGCGGATATACTGGCAATCGCCTCACTATGGTACATTCCCTCCTAGTGGAGTTAGCCCTTCGCGAGCTGGCCCTATCCCGTCAATGACCCAGCTACTCACCTCTAGTACGGCCCCCTAGCCCGTCAATGACCCAGATACTCACCTCTAGTACGGCCCCCTAGCCCGTCAATGACCCAGATACTCACCTCTAGTACGGCGATGTCATTGATAGCTTCACCGGAAGCTCCCACGTAGTATTCCTCGTGGACAATCATGTTGATGACACTTCTTGTGACGGTATTGTCTGTGCTCTTCAAGATCCCCGCCACCACCTGGATGTTGTTCATCTCCACCCTGGACACACACACACAATAATATGAGCGTTTCTGCTGGAGCTACGGCAGCCTCATCTTCACCTCCTGACAGGTTCATCTTCACCTTCTGACAGGTTCATCCCCAGCTTCTGACAGCCTCATCTCCACCTTCTGACAGCCTCATCTACACCTGCTGACAGCCTCATCTACACCTGCTGACGGACCGGGTGTTTATTCATAAAAATAACACCCTAACCTGTGTCCTCAGACTATTTTGAGTGGGCTTACTTGGGAAGCTAAGGCGATTGGCCCTTTTCATTTGGCGTGGAAATGTAAAGCCACGGGAACAAACGGTTATCTTCAAGAATTATTATTGTTTTGCAATTTCTTTTCGGAAACAGTTTGTTAAAGAATAGAAGCATGTTGATTAAGTTGGACTGTTTATATACACACCTCCTCTGTACTTTTAACAGTGATCAAATATCGATAAAACTGATATTTTTCAATAAAAACTGCCGGCTTCATATCAAAAAATAAGAAAATGTAACAATTAATAAACATCAATAAATTATCTTAGAAGGGGTGTTGAAAATATTAACATAAAAATTTCACTCGTTCTCGAGAAAACTGATTTTTACAAAAGTACGATTTTTCTACAAGACCTGTCTGGTAGCTAGCGCCATCTGTTTCCATGATCCACCTGTTCTATTTGGCGCGGAAGGATACGTTGGTCGGTTGTGAAGCCACGCCACACCTTTCACCACGAAATAGGTTCTAGACTGTCCCTCGACAGGGCCAAGGAAACATGTTTGTATTGTCTAAATGGCTCACTCTCTGAACAGTCAAACTTTACCAAACAATGATCCATTAGTTTTATTGACTAGTTCCACTCTTCCTGGTATCGAACTCCTGTCTGGTACTTACTCCACGACACAATGGCCGGCTGTGAGGACATGTTTGAGCGATACGAGGGCCCCACCACAGAAATGGAGACCATTGTTCTTCAGAGACACCTGCAAGGCACACAACACACAACAAGAATTGATTTGTGTGCTACGGTTACAAACGCATCTAAATAGCATAATATTTAAATTTTAAAATTACACCTACACACGGGAATCGAGCCCGGGACCTTTGACTAAGCACAAAGCCCTCCCAATTCTAAGAAGAATAAGTTATCTAATGGTTCGTGACATTAATTGATCACTCGCACGTAGATGACGATTTCCGCGTGTCCATCACAGACTCTGCCCTAGAATATGAGTGAAGACTGACCTTAGGCACGGGAAGATTCCTGGATAGCTCAGGGGTTAGATCATTAGTGTTCTAAGCCAAAGGCCTCAGGTTAGATTCCCGTGCCCAGATGTCATTTTTCAATTCGAAGAATATGAAGTTCACTTTTATTTTGAAGCAAACATATCTGGATACTTTTGAGACATTTTTTCAGAATTTTTCAAGAGTTGATATTGTAAAATTTAGAGAAGATTTTATTCGAAACATTTTTGCTTTCTATCTGTTTTAAAATATGGAAAAGAACAACATATTCGTTTTTTGTTGTATTTTTTAAAGATCAAATGAATTATTCAAACAATTTCTCAAACTCTTTAAGAAGCACATATTTATATTTCGAAATATTCATATAGTCCTACATTCTTTCTGAAGTACATATAATTGCGAGGTTATCGATAATAAACATGTAAGATGATATTCCCTCTCCCAGGTGACTCTTTCTAGCCTGGAAGTTGATATTTCCCAGTTTCTGGAACTACTTTAACCACAACAAAATTCAGTGGCGGCTCGTGTATAGGCACTGCGGAACTGCAGCACCCCCTATTTCCACTTGATATTATCGATAACATTTAATATAATGAGTCATTTTTTCTTTAATCCTTTCTTTATTTTTGTAGTACAATATATATTCCTTAAGATTAATGTCAGTACTTCAGTAGCCATCCCCCAGTTTATGAAAAAGATACAAAAATCTTTGTATGGAACTGTGCGCTTCACAGTGCCAGTGACGTGGTGTTTTACTGTTGTGCGCATGCGCACATAGGAGGGGGTGGGAAGGAAGGCGGGACTACAGGTAGAGAGAGAACTGTTGCTCTCGCAGTGCCGGCTCTGTCGTGATGGTGGAAGGAAGGTTTATTTTTACTCAGCGTGTGCTGTGCTTAAAAACCTTGTACCATATTCTTGAATGTGATAAAGTGTAGAAGAGTGTAGAGTTAGATTATTATTCTGCTTCCAGCTATTCTATTTGATTCATTTTTTCGGTTCTTTTATTTAACAGAAATACTAAATGCGCTTGCAGTATTTTCAACGGAGAATTATTTTAGCACCGCGTCTTACTACCCGTTCGGGTTATACGCTTTAAGTACTAATTACGTTAATGGATTAGGAATTGGGAAGGTTGAATTAGAGGAATTAAACCCGCATTTGCGTGGAGGGAGAGTGGAAAACCATTTAGGAAAAACCACCCCCAGTTCACCCGACCGAGATTCGAACCTCAATCTCCCCGTCCTCAGCAGTCGAGCTCAACACGACAAGCGTGTTAGCTAACTACGCCACCGAGGCGGGTTTCAACGGAGAAAAATATCTTCAATTGTCATCCGGAGATAAAGGAGAAAATTATTGAACTTTTTGCGCAAATTAAAACAAGAAGAATGGATTTCAGTTTTAAATGAATAGATCAAGCTTGAACTGTAACAATTTAAGTTAAAGTAAGAAAAAATGTTTCTTTTTTTTTTGTTAAAATTTTATCAAATTCCTGAATAAATTTTCTTTTTATACAAGTTTTTTTTTTCCTTTTACACAATTTTAAAACAAAGGCTAAAATTTTTCTGAAGCAGCGCCCCCACTAATTTTAGCTACGAGCCGCCACTGACCAAATTATCATTTAACTTGTGATGGTCAGACCAGAGGTCAATGTGGCAGACCTTGTTGAACCAACAGATAGCTCATCCATCTTGATTCACTACACTGGATATCATCTCTGAGGGAACTGCATGGTTTCTATTGGAGAAACAGCGTTGGCATTTTCCAGTTTTTGTGTGGTCAATCTCCTCTCAAATACAAGACAAGTTTCACAACACTGGTTAGTCGATGTTGCCAGTAGCTCCTTCTTACCCCAGCATAGCACCTTCAGATATACCTGAGAGCGAGGAGATTTGGCAACAGTTAACTGAGAGATAACGAAGGTGACGCTTTTTCTCCCTAAGACCTGTACTTCCTCTCAGAGGTGATAGTGAGAGCTGAAAGTGAGAGCTATCCACGATACCTGGTAGGGGTACTGCCCCTCTTTGGCGTTGGTCCCGCCGATGATCCTGGTATCTCGTGGTCTGGTGGTGGTAGCAGCTATGGTAGTGCTGGTGGTATCGCCCTCCTGACATACCACATCTACAACAGGACGAAACAAGAGCTATTTTTTCAGAGGACAGGCGTAGTTTTATTTTCTCTCGTGTGAATAGAAGGCCGTTGATGAGTTGAGGACTATTTTCTTTAAACACCGTTTGGGTTATACGCCTATTTAGTAATTACGCTAATGATTTTAGGGATAAGAAAAGTTATATTTACAGAAAGTGTACCCGCATTTGCGTGGAGGGAGAGTGGTAATACATTTAGGAAAAACCTACCTCAGTGCACCCGGCCGGTATCGAAACCCAATCTCATCGTCCTCGGCAACATAATACTAGATTCAACTCTTTTTTCCAGATTAAAATTTCGATACCGATACTTATTGCTATCGATATTTTTCTTTCGATACTAGTACGATATCGATAGTTTTCTTCCGATACTTTTAATGAGTACAGTATCGTTAGTTTTCTTTCGATACCCCATCCCCATCTGTCTCCTTGTCTCGTACTCTGAGTCACGGTGACACTGTGACACTGTACTGGGGACCTTGGCCCCAATTCACACAATCGTCAGATTTAAAACTGAAACTAAAGTGGTCCCATAATGGTCCTTCCACTTAGTCTGCGCCACCAATGTTGGGCCAGCCATGCACATTGAAGTGACCTTGATTCCATTCCAGATAAGGATAGACCAGTAACCCGCTTCGGTGGCTGCGTGGTCTAACGCGCTACTCTCGCAGTGGACTAGACTGCCGATGAATGGCAGATCAAGGTTCGAATCTCAGTCGGGTATACTGAGGGTGGTTTTTCCTAAATGGTTTTATACTCTCCCTCCACGCAAATGCGGGTATACTTCCTCTTAAATATAGCCTTCCTAATCCCTAAAACCACTAACGTAATTAGTGCATAAGTTTATAACACAAACAGGTAGTAAGATGCGGAAAGGAAATTTATTAAGGAAATGTATTGGAACGGTCGCTATTTATGAACGGGCTGTTTATGTTTTCTAAAGAGTTCTGGGTTGGACACACAGACCGTTACGGACGGTACGTACGATTCAATAGTTGGCCACACAGATTGTTACGTTACGGATGGTACGTACGATGCACTAGTTGGCCACACAGACCGTTCAAGGTAGCAAGCGTAGCTTATGTATAAAAAAACAGCGTCCTTAGGAAGATGAGGTTGAATGTATTAATAAAGTTATCTCCAAGATAAACAAGAATTATATAAATGAACTGTAGATATTCTAAAAGGACTTAACAAACCTTGATAACTTATAGATTCGTTCCAATTCTTATCTGCCCCCGAATGGGTTTAAGAATGTATTACCTCGCTTATTTTATCAGATAACTAAAGGTAGTGATGAGTTAAGGAGTGGGCGTGGAAAATTTACGAAATTAAACATCTGTGCAGGTATACCGGGCCCATCAACAAATAGTAATTAACATATGTATCTGTTGGCATAGAAGCACAATCCACCAAACCTATATATGGTCGTCATGACCTGTCTCCCCATCTCAAACAAACTCTCCAAAGGATCAAGCCTCGCTGTGGGTTTGTTGAGCGGAGTGTGGACTCGATGCAAAGCTCATATAATCAGGTTTTATAATGAATGGGGAGGTCGGAGCTCTGATCTCAGTCGGGTCGACTCTGGTCTAGGCATTATTTCTTCCTAATAATGCTGTTACCTTTCCACTCATTTTACCCTTACCCTCACTTACATATATAATAAGGCATAAATAACGTCGGTGCTGAGCGTACTACTAATTATAATAATAATAATATTTATGGTAACTAAACATATTAACCTAACGTTATTCAATTTATCACACTTGTCCTAATTAGCACTATCAAAGGTGGTTATCCGTCAGATGGATGCTCTAATCTTGACCTAGTGTCCTATCAGACAGTGAAGACAGTGTACCTGGCCTGTAGAGTAGTCCTATCACCAGTGACCTAGTTTCCTATTAGACAGTGAAGACAGTGTACCTGGCCTGTAGAGTAGTCCTATCACCAGTGACACCTAGTGACCTAGTGTCCTATCAGACAGTGAAGCTAGAGTACCTGGCCTGTAAAGAAGTCCTATCACCAGTGTGACCTAGTGTCCTATCAGACAGTGAAGCTAGAGTATTTGGCCTGTAGAGTAATCCTATCACCAGTGACACCTAGTGACCTAGTGTCCTATCAGATAGTGAAGCTAGTGTACCTGGCTTGTAGAGTAGTCCTATCACCAGTGACACCTAGTGACCTATCAGACAGTGAAGCTAGAGTACCTGGCCTGTAGTAGAGTAGTCCTATCACCAGTGACACCTGAACCAACCTCATGACGACTGACTAAACGTGACTAGTGACTACAACCTCTCAGCCAATGCCGGTGAGATAAGATACCCGCTTTGAATCATCTATAATACTATATTATCTTTGTCCTCTTGTTTTAGAATGACAAATAACATTCCACTTACTCCTCAGAGAAAAATCATCAAAAAGTCGTCTCACAGCGTGAGATTTCGTCTGTTTTCAAGACTCACAGTTTCATTTCAAATCAGGCCTATATCACCAAACTATGAATAATTTCAATGTGCGCTTGGACGGGTCTAACAGGTTTATTTTAGGGTATATATTACTCCTAAGTTGGTATTTAACGTGGGCATTAAAGGAATCAAAATGACAGAATAATCTGTTCAAACGGGTCCATTTTATATTTGCACTAGACGTATACTTACTACATGACATCAGGAGCTCTAAAATTCACTATTGCACTTGCAAAAGTGCGCCACTTATAACTTGAGATAGTTCTATCCAGTCCACCTCATTATAACCTATCCCTATCTTTAGCTGGTTATTTCCAGTTCACCTCATTACACCCTATCCCTATCTTGAGCTAGTTCTATCCAGTCCACCTCATTACATCCCAGCTAGGTGCCTTATAACTACTCATACAATATTCAGTAACCATAATAAATGTTCAAGATGGTTTAGGCGTTCACCCTGCCAGCTTTGAGAGAGCTCGAGGCTCGAATCCCATTGAGGTTAATATCTTGTCCCCACAGAATGCAAAAGTAGGTGAGGCTCGTCTAGTTTGTGATCCCAGGTGCAAATAGCCCTTGGCATATGAAAAACTCTTATTTGAAAACTCATACAACAATAAGTATAATCTAAAGTTCCAAGGATCTAATCTAGGCGTGATAAGTCCTGGAAATAACAGAGGGTGAATGGATTCTCTTGGAGCAAAGGACAAGGAATTGCAAAATGTAGGATATTCACGAAAAATGTGGGACATTACAAAAATAAAAGATCAAAATAGACTTGTACAAATTCCCTTGATGTGTTTTATTTATAAATATTTTTCACATTTTATTGAACCTTCAGGCATAGTTTTTAGATGCTCGCTGTGATTTGTTGCTTACAGGATACAAGCAACAAATAGAAATCACAAATTTGATCACGTGAACACCGGTTTGCCGACCAAAACGCAAGGAGACTGCTAATGATAACTGAAATATCATCTTACTGCAGAATTTTTAAATGTGAAATCATTTTGAAAGCAAATAAAGTAAAAAAAAAAATGAAAAAAAAATATTTTGTCAAAATGGAGGAGATTTCTGAATTTTTGAAAATTCCTCCCGTACATCAGACAGATGGATAAGTCCAGGGATTGAAGGACGTCATGTCACCCTGTGAAAGGTCTTACACATGACAACTCAACACAATGTCTTGAAGATCATACGCCTTGTCCAGGGACGGACCCAGATCATGTTCATAGGGGAGACATAGTTATAAATAACATAGCTACTTACAATGTTAGATTTATGTTTGAAGCCATTTAATAGTCTCTCATTCATATTTGATCATATGTATGTTTTAAACCATGACCATCCTCTCCAGTTTTTTTTAATCTGATAGTTTTTATAAACTATTTGAAGTGGACATCCTTCAGAAATGTTTGCAAAATGGATCACTCTAGAAGCTATGAGTTGTATTTTTCTTGATTTAAAAAAATATTAGATTCCTTTATAAGCCACTTAAAGTGTTTATCACTAAGACAGTTTTGAAATTTGGATGCCCCTCGAAAGTTATTTAGAGTAATCCTCACCTTATTTTTTTTACCATAATTAAATGCCTCTAGAAGATAAGCTTTGAAGTGGTCTTACACCGAGAAAATTATGAAATCTTCATTCTTTCAGAAACTAGCCTATTTGGGGTGGTCTTAGACTGAAAATTCTTTAAAATGACAATCATCTAGAAGTTATTAGGAGTTGTTTGTCTCCTAAACATTTTTGAAATTTGGATGACCTGAGAAGCTATTTAGAGCTTTTCTCGACTGAATTTTTCTACCTCTAGTCTATTAGTTATTTGTAGCGGTCTTCTACAAGAAATTTTTGACAAAAGAATGCATCTAGAAGTCATTTAGAATTTTATTTAAGGCATCTTTTAGCTTCATATTCGATAATATCAGAGGGTATGAAATATATCCTTCTAAAATTTGAGAACTTTCACTTTGTTTTTTGTATTAATTTTCTAACTTTCAACTTACCCTTTGACCCCTCCCCCTCCTGAATCCGCGCTTGGGCTTGGCGTATGGATAAATGAGAGGAGCTCTGGTAACTCTTACTAGTTATCAGTTACCTAAACTCCTACCGCAGATGAAGTATATATATTTGTTTACTATTTAGTTGAGTAACTATGACTATATAAAATATATAGTTACATAATTCAATTAAAGATGTATAATTATAATAAAAACCAGAAAAGCTATTTAAATAACATTTTTATTTGTGTATTAGAGATGAACGCTAGTTATAAAGAAACCATTCTATTGAGCCAGCTTGTCATCTATCCAGTCCTGGTAAATTGCCACCTCTGTGTAGACACCTGGGGCCCCAGGCTGGGCACAGCCATCTCCCCCGGAGACTATGCCCGTCAGGAACCCTGAGCAGACCATAGGACCGCCGGAGTCACCCTGGAGAGACAACAAGAACCCACAGACCAGTTTTCATAAGAAGGGCCAACATTGATAACATTTTAATCTAATATTGTTTTAAAGGTATCCATACAAAGTGACGACTTAACGTATAAATATTTTAGTAACTTTTCTTTAAGGAAACTTTTTTTTCTCTTTTTTGAGGTGGTTAGGAATATATAATTTTTTCCTTCGTATATGTACCCATCGACCTTTCCTCTACCGTTTTACAAATATATATTATACACCACGGTACTTCAAAAAAGCGAAAAGAAGTTTTTCTTAAAGAGAAATATAATATATATTATCATCCGATGTCCATTTCCTGTGTTTTCCCTTTATGTTATTTGTTCCTTTTACATATGCCTATCTCAGTTTCCTATAATCCTTTACCAATTTCCTTTTTCTCCCCCCTCCCTCCTTTTTTTGGTCTCCTCTTTTAGGAAGTTGTGTTGCATGTTTCACATTCCCTCCTGATGAGTTCCGATAGAATGAAACCTAGGTCGGGGGATTGGGTGGTAACGATGATTTTCTTTAAGAGAGAACCATCACCTCTTTGTCCAGTGGCAGCAATGTAAAGAGTGAATTGTTTTCTTCTTTTCACTGTAAAAGCCATATTATGTTTGTCCCTTTTACATGTTTCTATCCACCTTTCCTGTACATTCCTCCAATAGTTAGTTTTGTAATTGTTAAATACTGTTCTTCCTACCAACATCCTACTATATGTTTCTACACACTGAGCTGTAACAAACATTCAGTGATATTTTATAAGAAGTGGAATATAAACACATGTTATACAACATAAATACTGATTTCAAACTGATCTTAAGTTAGTGAGATGTGTGAGGATATAAGATTATAAATGAATCAATATAACTCCCTTGAATATCAAAGAAAATTGTACTGGCTGTCACATTTTTCCTGACTCATTAATCAGCTTTGTTAATTAGGTTTCGGGTGTTTTAGATGGCATTAGATGAAGTCATAACCAAAAAAATAAAAATACAAGATATGCTTCTATCATAAATCTACTTTTATCAAACTTAAATTAAATTGTAATGCTCTATTTATATTTGCTATCAGCGCGTCTTAACACCTGATCAAGTTGTGCACTTATAAGATTAATATTCTAGTGATGTAGGGATGAGGAAGGAAGCGTTTTAGAGCTGATTTACCCGTTTTGCGTGGAAAGAGAGTGGGAAACCATTTAGGAAAAAACCTCAATAAATACGATTGGGATTGAAACCCCAATTTCCTCGTCATCAGAAGGCCATACTATAACAGTGAAACGGATGTTGAAGATCAACAAAGATGAATGTTGGTCGTATTGTGAAGGATCCTAAAAGTGTGTACTCACACTGCAAGCATCCTGTCCTCCTTCCTCCAAGTACCCGGCGCAGATCTGTCCCTCTAGCAGGCTGTAGATGTCAGCACACTTGAGGAAGTCTATGACGGGGACCTCGACTGCTTGCAAGATGTCAGGGTAAGCCCCGAACTCCTGTAAGCAACCGACCACGACAGGATTACATCACCGAGCTGACGGATGTTGACGGTATTTTTGTTGGTTGTTCTCCTCCACGTCTTAAAGCCGTGTTTACATTGGTGTAGTAGATGGGTTAGTTGCTTGTACCACTAACTTGCAAGGTAGCTACTAACCAGGTGTGAACAACATAGGAAAGTACTAGTACCAGCAATGAGGACAGTGAGTAGCTTCCCAGGCTATATACTCCCCACTGCCCTTCCCACACCACCTGCAACCCTCACTGTCCTCTAAACTATACTCTGAACTAGCCCAATGCAAACACTTACTTGTCAGTATAGTCCAGCTACAGTAGCCCCATGGCTTCTTTGGTGCTGACTGACAGCTGATGGCTTTGAAAAGTTACCAGACCAAATTATGTATTTCTACGCCGAAACATATTATCTGCCAAGTTCAGTCAGCACCAAAGAAGCCATGGGGCTACTGTAAAAACCACTTTAGTGTGTAGACACTTGCCCCGAGTGTGGGAAAGTAGACTAGCCAGGCCAGCTACTTGTACAAGTAACTTACCCATTTCCTATACCAATCTAAACGCGGCGTTACACGCACACATTAATTACGCTAACGGATTATGGATGAGAGCGGTAGAATCAAATGAATTGTACCCGCTAGTGAGTGGAGGAAGAGTGGTAAACCAATTAGGAAAAAACTACCATCTGTTCACCCAATCAGGATTCGAACCCTTTTCTACCCACCACCCACAATCCAGTCCTGCTACCTTACAGGGTAGATGGAGAGTAAATTATTATTATTATCATTATCGTCACTGTGTGAACAAGAACTTATTAAAGTGATAGTGAGTGATAGCTAGTCAGGAATCACACGTTTAGTGAACTCCTAAACATTCGTGTCTCCTCTGATTTCCCACCACGGGGAAGACCAGCTCCTCGTAGGCTGGTTATTAGCCATAGTGTCTGAAGATCAACTCCTCAACACTCTCGACCTGCCGGCAGGGCTACTCGCGGCTGCGCATGCGCCCAACGTACATCTGAGACGAGTCCCCAGCCTGTGACGGTACACTCCGTGCCTGTCTTGACCCTGTCGTGCCTCAGGGATATGGGCTGGATATCTTGGTCGTACTGGATACTCTTGTTTAACTGGGAACAAACACTTGACAGTCAGTGTGTGGGCTTCTGGACATGGGCAACACTAGGGCAATACTATGGTAATACTAGGGTAACATTAGGGTAATACTAGGGTAACACTAGGGTAATACTAGGGTAATACTGGGGTAATACTGGGGTAATACTGGGGTAATACTGGGGTAATACTAGGGTAACACTAGGGTAATACTGGGGTAATACTAGGGTAACACTAGGGTAATACTGGGGTAATACTGGGGTAACACTAGGGTAACAATAGGGTAATACTGGGGTAATACTAGGGTAACATTAGGGTAACACTAGGGTAACACTAGGGTAATACTGGGGTAATACTAGGGTAATACTAGGGTAATACTAGGGTAACATTAGGGTAACATTAGGGTAATACTAGGGTAACACTAGGGTAACACTAGGGTAATACTAGGGTAACACTAGGGTAACACTAGGGTAACACTAGGGTAACACTAGGGTAATACTGGGGTAATACTGGGGTAATACTAGGGTAATACTGGGGTAATACTGGGGTAATACTAGGGTAATACTGGGGTAATACTAGGGTAACACTAGGGTAACACTAGGGTAACACTAGGGTAATACTGGGGTAATACTAGGGTAACACTAGGGTAACACTAGGGTAACACTAGGGTAACACTGGGGTAATACTAGGGTAACACTAGGGTAACACTAGGGTAACACTAGGGTAACACTAGGGTAACACTAGGGTAATACTGGGGTAATACTAGGGTAACACTGGGGTAATACTAGGGTAACACTAGGGTAATACTGGGGTAATACTAGGGTAACACTAGGGTAACATTAGTGAAACATAGGGCAACATAGTTCAACACTAAGGCAACACAAATCCACCCCAAGGAAACTCTAGGGACACTACTGACACCACAAAGCAAAATGTTATAATTGTTTGATTGGTAATAATAACTTCTCCAACCCGTGCGGCCGATTGTCACTGTTAAACACCTCTAATACAATCTTAAGATAAGGTGCTAAGGTTCATCCATTAGAACTTAGACAGATAGTAAATATGATACAGAGCATGAGAGTAGGTAGTTCTTACCCGCAAGTTTAATTGAAGGTCATGTGACCACAAGTATTATACATAATTACTGTCAGTAAGTTGCTTTCTAGACTACAATGTTACCCATTGTGAACGCGAGATAGTTTTTACTAATTTGTTCACACCTCAGGGTGGCATTACACTCTCATATTTATATCACCCTTAGAATTAAGATGTATTTATTTATTTATTTGAGATATTTAACGTGCATTTTGTGAATCGGCTGATTATATCAGCACACGCAAATTTCTATGAGCGAGGGTGAAAGGACCTACTAATTTTGCTGGGGAAAATTATTTTCAAATGCTTTTCAGAGCTCTATTACATGGGACTGACTGCTTTACTTCCACTCCAAAGGAAGTTGTGCTACGGATTTTTATCGCTCAAGAAAAATCCGTCGACCACGCGGCTGGGTTTGAACCCACGAACATCGGGTCTTGAGGTGAGCATTTTACCTCAAGATCACCGAGGTAGACAATTACAATATAAATTAATCAGAGTTATACCAAAATGCCTTCAGATATGTTTGAACTAAGGTATCAAATAATAGTATACTTATTTGAAGTTTTCTTTAAGTTCTGGTTAAATATTATTATATCATTTCTATAAGTTTATTATGACCAAACTAGGGAAATCAAGTTTATCAGGCATCCCAGAAAACTATTTTAAAAGAACAGAGAAGGTCGCTGTATCAATGAAGTCGGACCTTTAGCACGGCAATGTCGTTGTATAATTCAGCCGCGTAGAAGTATTCATGAATGAATATCTCCGCGACAGAATAGTTGGGGGAAGTGTTGCCGTACGTGATGTTGAGTAGACCGGGGATCACCAGGTACTCCTCGATGGGGATTCTGGGTACAAACAGAGCCGATCATTATTGAGCAAATGTTGGTTTTATCACGAGAAACACATCTTATAGGAGCCTCTACGGGAACTGAACCATACAGTGAGTGCATGCAGTCATGTAGTGGATACCTTGACACTGTCTCTATCTAGTGAGAAATATTTTAACCCAGTCATGTAGTGGATACCTTGACACTGTCTCCATCTAGTGAGAAATATTTTAACCCAGTCATGTAGTGGCTACCTTGACACTGTCTCTATCTAGTGAGAAATATTTTAACCCAGTCATGTAGTGGCTACCTTGACACTGTCTCCATCTAGTGAGAAATATTTTAACCCAGTCATATAGTGGCTACCTTGACAATGTCTCCATCTAGTGGGAAATATTTGAACCCAGTCATGTAGTGGCTACTTTGACACTGTCTCTATCTAGTGAGAAATATTTTAACCCAGTCATGTAGTGGATACCTTGACACTGTCTCCATCTAGTGAGAAATATTTTAACCCAGTCATGTAGTGGATACCTTGACACTGTCTCCATCTCGTGAGAAATATTTTAACCCAGTCATGTAGTGGATACCTTGACACTGTCTCCATCTAGTGGGAAATATTTGAACCCAGTCATGTAGTGGCTACTTTGACAATGTCTCCATCTAGTGGGAAATATTTGAACTCAGTCATGTAGTGGCTACCTTGACACTGTCTCCATCTCGTGAGAAATATTTTAACCCAGTCATGTAGTGGCTACTTTGACAAGGTCTCCATCTAGTGAGAAATATTCGAGCTCAGTCATGTAGTGGCTACCGTGACAATGTCTCCATCTAGTGAGAAATATTCGAACTCAGTCATGTGGCTACCTTGACAGTGTCCCCATCTAGTGATGAAGTGTTGAACTCACCCAGTCACACAGTGAGCTGCTGTAAGCACATGCTGGTGGTCGATCAAGGAACCTCCACACCAGTGGTACGAGCCTCCACCGAAATAATTCTTCCTCTGGAGAGAAATCTGTGGAGAATAATACCAGTGTAAGGAGGGTGGTAATCTTTCCAGGCGCACCTAATAGCAACCACTCTCTTTGACTTTGTCGATTTATTTTAACTTTAACGTACCTGGTAGGGAAACTCCCCCTCGTTTGCATTTCGCCCGCCGATAATGTGAGGCGCTGCGGTCGCACAAGCTGAAATTTAAAATAATTATATTCTTCTCTATTAGTCATTTTAAAATCAGTGTTGAATGTATTTTAAAAAAAGGTTTATTTGTAGCTTTCACTTTCTTTAAACAATGTTGTATCGGTTCTTCACCCAAAAAAATAACTTAACCTAAGATAACAAAACTGGCCCCATAAAGTAAGGAATCGTGGTCTCTGGGCTATCGGATACAATTGTACTAAAGTACCCGGTGTTTTCTTGTTCCCTCCCCCCATCAATTGGAAGAGAGCAAGGGGGAATATCCGTATTTTTACAGTTACATTTGTGTATGAACTGGGTTTTTTCTTTCGAGGATCAAACTAGGGCTGGTTGTGCCATTTAATCTGTACCGTTCTAGATTAAGTTAGCGTGTAAATCGTGTGTTACACACGTCTAATAACAGCCTGCAAATACTTACCTACGACCATGGCGACGACAGCGCCGAGGATTGTCCACGTGACCGCCATTGTTACAAGAGAAGAACTGACAGAAGAAGTTGGGACGGCGTAAGTTGATTAAACTTATCTGAGAAAGAGTTCTTGGCCTAATTAGATATTGACGGGACTATTAATTGATTGACAGATAGAAGTGTCGATGATTTCTCTGCACTTGAGATACTGACAAATTCGTACAATATAGACAATGCCACTTGGGATTTTTTTTTTCTATCACGTAGCAATCAAGGAACGTCCTCTTGTTTTATTTATCTCAGCCTTGTTTTATATAATCTTAAAAAAAAAAAAAAACTTTATTCAACCAAATATGAGTACATATATAAATAGTTAAGATTTTAATTTTAGTTGTAAATATGTATAATATATTTTTTAGAGGTGGGCTGTATCAGCTAATTTACGATTCCAGATTTTGGAAAAATGTATAAATTTTAGAGAAATAATAATGATGAGATTAAGTCACCAATAGGGAATATTACAACTCTAAAACAAATTACATTTCAATATTTGAAAATATATACTATTACAAAAAATTTCCAATCCAATATTTTCTCGAATTCTTGAATCTCAATTATCCTTAAGAATTCGATGATCCAGGGAGTTTAAGGTTCAAGTGTTTGAGGCTTTGAGGATTCGAGAATTTGAGGGTTAGGGATTCAAGGGTTTGACAACGCAGTGTACAAAAGATAAAGCGATTAAACTTTCCCACGCTTCTGATTATTTTTCTTGAAAATGCACCTGTTCTTGAAGAATTAGTCCCTTTGTTTCACTGAGCTATGTCATGAATCAAGACGTGCGTCATTCAGATTTCGTTGATTACCAGTTGATAACGATCAACACAGACCTTGCTCTCAGCCGGACATTAAACAAACCACGCAACAGTTGCACAACACAAATACACACGAGACGTGGTTGTTTATATTGTAAAATAGTGGACTAGTATACTTACTATGATAATCTAACATGAAAATAGTCCAAGCCGGTGGACACGTAGGCAGAGGCGTCTGTCTAGTCATGTCTGTTTTTATGGGTGATAGAGAGGTCAGAGTTTCAAATCCCAGCTGGATGTACTCACGGTAGGTTGTCATTAAATGGCATATAACTCTTCCTCCAAGCAGATTCAGTTACATTTTCTATAATTTATACCCTACTCATCCTTTAGCGTGTACCCATTTTGAATGCATCCATCTCGAACGGGTAGTAATACGTGGCGGAAAACATAACACATGTGTTGAAGCGTTAGAGCGAAATAATATAAGAGAAAAAACAACATAAATTGAGGACAGGTAAAGAACACACAAATACCTGTACATTATTCATACCTGGTAGAAGGTATAGGAAAGGTGGATAGAAACAGATAAAAGGAACAAACACAATATGGCTCTTACAATGTAAAGAAGAACACAGTTCACACTTTACACTGCTGTCACTGGACAAAGTGATAATGGTTGTCTCTTGAAGAAAATCGATCGTTACCGCCCATTCCCCCGACCTGGGTTTCATTCTATCGAAACTTATGAGGCGGGTGGAGGGGGAGTGTGAAACGCGCAACCCAACTTCCTAAAAGAGGAAACTAAAAAAACAAACACAAAAGGGATAGATAGATAGATAGGGGTAATTGTAAAGGATGATAGGACCCATACATAGGAACATGTAAAAAAGCAACATAAAAACCAAACCCAGGAAATAAACAAAGCTTTATTTTATTTAAAAATTCAATATTTTATATATAATACAGAAATATTACAAACGGTAGGCTTAAAGAGTATATATACAGGATGTTCAGAAACTAATAGCCAAAACGGCACATATAGTTTGTTTGAACCAAAAATTATATAAAATCCCTCTACATTTACAACCGGAAAACTATGATAATACCATTAAATTGTGTTCAAAGTTTCAGCGCACAGCACCAGGAGAGCAAAGCTGTTCAAACATGCGTGGAGAATGAGTTGCATAGGAGTTAGATGCGTTTAAACTTTGAACACGATTTAATAGTAATAGCATGGATTTCCGGATGTATGAGAATAAGAATTTTGAATGAGTTTTGGTTCAAACAAGCTATATTATGTGCAGTTTGGGCAATGAGTTTCCGAACATTATATATATATATATATAATTATAGCAATATTACAAAAGGTGGGCTTAAATATGGTAATATATATAAATATAAAAAAGACCGTTATCAAAGACAATGTCTGAATTGTTGGGATTACAAATATTAGGGTTAGATATACCCTGTTTGAAAGTCTGGACGGGGGTCACTACCCTCCCTCACTGTTTATTTGTTTGACCCATTCTAAGGGTGTAGGGTTGAGGCCCTTCAAGTGTTCTTAAAGTCTCCTATTTATTTGTGACTTTCGTTGGGGACACCACGATTTCGGGAACCTCCCCTTCTGTGACGGAGGCTACCCACCTCCCGAAGGCGGACACCTTGGTAAAGACGGCGGGGAAACCGGGGTAGGCGCACCCTTTACCCCATGAGGTGACCCCCACAAGGATCCCGTCCAGGATCAAGGGCCCACCACTGTCCCCCTGGAAAATAACACCTCAAAGTTAAAGGGATAAAGCAGAGGTGGTGAAGTTTGACCGTGAACTATCTTCAGTGTGT
>CABFVZ010000139.1:347208-367951 GCA_902151445.1 Timema monikensis
GGGGGGGGGGGGGGGGGGTAGGGAGGCCAAGCAGCCCAGTGCTAGTCGGTCCTTTCCACCATCAACCACCACACCACACTGTGTGATATCACACCTGACACATCATTCACTACACAGTGTGATATCATACCTGACACACTCCCCCTCCCTTGATATCCGTGCAAATGATATCCACGACGTTGTCTGCAAGGCCGTGAAGGTCCAGACACTTCTTGTGGTTCAGGATAGGACCGGATACCTCTTGAAGAGTCATCGACAGTTCATCTCTCTCTAGAAACTAGACAACAGGTATAGTGAGACACTTATACCTGCACGTGTGACTCTAGCAGCCTCTCATTGTCAATTCTGGTGAATCCCCCAAACTACATTCTACTTCACGGGGGGATACAAGCCAATCTCACGCTTTATGACGTGTTGGGAGTTGAACCCTAGGCTCTTGGTTTAGAAGACAGACGTGCTACAGACGGGTATAGTGTGCGGAACATTGATGTTCGTCACAGAACATTAACTCCACTTTCATGTTTAATTTGTTCAAAAGTAAAATTTAAATGCATTTTTAAAACTGACAACTCGCATTATTATAATATAATAGTACAGTCGTGTGTACTGAAAGGTTTTCTTTTTCTAAATGGTTTTTAACTCTCCCTCCCCGCGAATGCGGATACACTTCATGTTAATATAACCTTCTTAATCCCTAAAACCATTAGCGTAATTAGTACATTCGTATAACCAGAACGGGTAGTAAGACGCGGTGCTAAATAATAAAAAAAAATTAAGAGGATATTTCAGAGACAAAATAACTTCTTAGTAAACTCGATTATGGGTATTTTATTTAAATTATGTAGCTTTGTTTACATTTCATAGTTACTTACCTGTATGTAAAACTTTTCCAAACAATTGTAAATAGTAAAATTAAAATACTTTTTAATAAAACAACAAAATATTTCAAATAAATATTTAAAACTGCTGTACACGTGTGCAATGAAAAGAATCGTTAATAATCTGGTGCCCCATCAATTGGCGTTGGTAGGCATCCGGGAGTTGATCTATGTACGACGGGTCAGCATACGTCAGCTATCGTCAGGTCCAAGCCCCTTCTAGTCACTGCAAGCTGACCCGCCATACAGAGGTGTGTAGTGAGTTGCCTAGAGTCCATCTAGTGTAGGGGTGGTGGTGACTGACAGCTAGCAGAAGTTTTTATTGCCAACATTTGTTGAAAGTCACTAACGTTAATTTATGTAGAAATAATTATTTTCTTAGTAATACTATATTATCAATAAAAAGTGTTATCAAACGCTTCTAATAAACTTAATACTTCCCCGAGAATTACTGTACGATTGGAGTTTTCGTAGCTTATTGAAAGAACGATATATATTAATAAAAGTAGGGGTGTTCCAATGCGGATACCGATGACTCGTTATCGGGCCATTATTATGCCTTTAATCGGAGATTTATTAAGTAAAATTTAAAGCAACATTTTCTAGGTAGGAGTTTAGTGATCGAAATCCCCCCCCAAAAAAAACATTTACACACTTCATCAGGGTTGCGGGTTATGCAAAGATTACATAGCCAGATAAAGAAATATAAATTCATATCGTTGATAAAACTAACAATCGAGTTCCAGCTTTTGTCAGTTATGAAAATATTAATAAAAAAAATTAAGATTATCACCTCTATCAGAAATAACAAATTACATTTATCATATTCACACACTTTTATCTTCCTATAACTGACCACCAAAATAAATGTTTTTATATGTAACTTAGAGAAAGGGCCACACAAAATATTAGTTTCAAAATAAAAATAAATATTTTATAAACATATTCGTATCAACACAAGCAAATAGGTTTGTATGACGTCACCAATCATGCGCGTTTAGTCCGGTTCCCCATCTTGATTTTTTTGAGGAAATGCAGCATTTTAGAAGCTCTTGTTTGTAAAGTATCAGACACCGCTTCCACGAAAAATAAATATACAAACGGTTATTTTCATAAGTTTAAAGAAAAAAAGAGTGAATAAACAAATTGTTTGTTGTGAAAGATTTTATTTCCAAACGTGACAGCAGTTCAATATATATTCTTGCAGCTCATATGGCTTGGCGAATGGATACATGAGAGTAGATCTGGTAAACTTTACTAGCTGTCAGTCAGAATCACTTCTACGTTGAATAGACTGTATAAACTGTGCAAATAGTCTAAGGCGTCACTCACGCAGTGGACTGAACTACCAATCAGAGGTGAGATCGGGGTTCGAATATAGGTCAGGTATAGTGAGGGTGTTTTTTTCATAAATGTTTTTCTACTCTCTCTCCACGCCAATACGGGTACACTTGCTTTAAATTCAACCTTCATCAACTATTCATCTCATTAGTGTAAATGTGCGGATACCACGGACAGGTATTAAGACGTGTTCCACTGCAAGTGTTAGCAGTGTGACGAGTTGTGACAAGTTGTGACGTAGTTGTGACGTGGTTAAATGAGTTATGTCTTACCTCACATTCCGGTCGGTCGGATCCCTCTACATACATGTTGTATGGACATAATGACGTAGGGGCTCTCACCTAGGAAAGTGAGAACTGAGACATATTATGTGAGACACACAACAAATCATGTATTCAATGCAAGTATTCATCATCAGCGTGCATCTATCGTGCATCTATCGTGTGCGCAGCTTTATGCCTTTTGGTAGAATTTAATAACCTCTAGGACAGGTGCTAGTTTACACTAGATCCAGGTACAAAGTAAGACAGTTGGTACTAACCCGTGTAAATCCCCAGCCTGTCATGGTGGCGTTGGTCCCAGATAGAAAGGTATACCCACTAGGTGCTAAGACGATCGGTTTTACCTTTTCGCTCAACTCAAAAGGAAACGATACCTTAAGAAAAAAATACAGTAAAATTTAACAAATGATCACAATGCGTTCCCATTCACGCACTTTATAAAAATATACGCATAAAAATGATATTTTAAAATCTAGATTGAGCCAGGATAGAAAATTTTACAATAAACATCCCATTAAAACTTCAGGACATTGTAAGATTTGGTTACTAGTATTATTTGTATAGTAAGATACAATACTCTTCTTAGGCGCGATGTCGGGGACCAGACAACCTAAACGGCAAGGACGGAGACAGTAAACCGAGACCATTTATTGTATATAGCTAATAGAACTCACAAGCAAATAGACAAAACTCTACGAGAACCATCAACGTGTAAATATAAAATTAATTTCATTTCTTACCGCTAGAAAGCACTAGTACGATAGTGGCGCTACTCTGTGACAGGTTATACAATCAACCTTTTACGCCAATCAAAGAAGCCTACACGCGCTTTTTTTTTCAGCATTCAAGGTCAAACGGTTGTTAGCGTAGGAAGCTTTACTGGTCTTTTAAGGAACGCTAAATAAATTGAAAATTAGAGTAGGCCTATATTTATTTGATTTTTGCTGCTGCAGTACCAGTCCCGGGTATGAGGATTTATTTTGTTTTGGGGACATTTCACGACAGTAGTTCAGAGACCTTTAGGGCCTTCTTATAGGTGAAGGTGTAGGAAGAGTACTAGGCCCTNCTACCCCCCCCCCCCCTCCCTTCACCCTATTTTGTGCAAAACCGTTAAATAATACCGTCTAATTTTCATAGTAAAAGTATTTTTGGAAATATAAACTTGTTTTTTCGTCGGCATTGTTAACATTTGACCATATTATGATGTGGTTATAGCCGTGATTAACAAATCTAATAGCTCGTCTAGTTAGTCCATCATGATATGCGCACTAGTACAGTTGCCATCGCACTATTAGTAGAAGAAGGCTGCGTTATCTGATAGATCGTGATCTTAAATTGATCACTCATATGTAGCTGGCCATCTCCGCATGTCCATCACAGAATCTGCCTTAACATATGAGTGAAGAATGACCAGGAAATGGGACGACTCCTGGATAGCTCATTGGTCAGAGCCTGGCGTACTAAGCCAAAGGTCCTGGGTTCGATTCCCATATTCTTTTTCAATTTAAACAATTTATTATTATTTTATAATACCCATCAAGTGTGACAGATGTAGTTAAGATTGACTTGACGTATGAATACGTGAACGTGACTTTTCTAGCTGACAGATAAGGAAGGTAATCTCCTTTTCCCCCTTTACCAAAAAGCCTGACCTGAAGAAATTACAAAGTTACTCGGCGAATAGCGAGTAAGTGTAAGTGACCAGAGCAAATTGTCGGCTATTCGACCGTTCACTTGTTTTCCCTTCGCACTTCACTAAGTGAGAGCCGTCAAGTTTAAGTGATGACGGGCGTTTGAAGTGAACACAATGGTGTCTAGAGGTTCAATGCTGAGCGCTGACCTTGAGGAGAGCTATATCGTTGATGACGTAGTTGCTGGTGTAGTTGGGGTGTATGAAGACTTGTCTCACCGTCCTCCTTTGACCGTTCCCGTGGACTAGGTCAGTTCCGGCCATCACCTCCAACACGCACGGAGGAAAGTACAGGGTGGAGGAAGTGTCACTGAGGCTGACAACAGAGGACAAGATTGGTTACCTGGAGGATATGGATATCCGACTACATCTCCGGAGAGAGGCCTCCAGAAGGGTTTCCCAGCTACACTACTCCTAGGCTCAGAGGCCCCTACCAGGGCACCCACTGATATCCATCGGGACCGGAACCTTTTCACCAGACATAGACCGAGGTCCACGAGTGCCTTTCCGGGTACTAGGGCACCCAAAAAACCAGGACCTGCCTGCCTTGGGTTACTTGACAACCCCCTCTCCACTGGGACCGGATGGAGGGAGGAGTTGGCTCCTCCTAGTGATCGCCCGTCACGAGGAAGTCAGGAGCTCAGCCTCTGAACAGTCGTCTCCTCGACCTTCGTTCTCTCAAAACACTCCGCCTTTCCATCTTGGCTGATACCTCAGCACTTTCGAGACCAGCTGTCCGGGGTTGGGGACCTCGAGGAAGTGCCTGACCAACTGTCCGGAGTTGGGGACCTCGAGGAAGTGCCTGACCAACTTTCCGGAGTTGGGGACCTCGAGGAGCCTCGCTCATCCCACACAGATGACCTTGCTATGCCGGACTCCAGGGACCGCCCCGACAGGATTGTTATAGATCTGTCAGTACCGGGAGGTGGCAAAGACAGTCTAGTGCTCGTTTATATGAAACATGCGGGGACCCAGAGCGCACCCGGCCGCCGTACGTCAGGCTGAACACCGTGACCCCCGTTACCTGGAGGACAGTCCACGACGACAGGTCTGGACCGGACCAACACAAAGTAAAGGCCAATCGGTGTCTTATGTGTTAAGTACTCACTGTTGCGAGACGCAATGCGCCGCGGTGATGACCCAGCTCCTGTGGATCAGCGCCGCGCCGCAAGTGTGGAGCGGGTTGTAATCCCGGCTCTTCATCGACGATCTCAGCGATAGCTGTCAATAGAGATGTGAGACCGAAAATGTTCAATTATTATTTCTGTAGATTAGTTTCGACTGATTAAATGAATAATAGTAACAGTAATAATAATAATTAGTAGTGGTAATAGTATTATTATTATTATTATTAGTAGTAGTAGTAGTAAGAAACCCGTGTTTCGGTGGCCGCACGGTCCAACACGCTACTCTCACAATAGACTAGACTGCCAATGACAGGGAGATCGGGGTTCGATTCGGGTGCATTGAGGGAGGTCTTCCCTAAATGGTTTTCCACTCACTCTCCACACAAATGCGGGAGCAATTCCTGTAAATTCAACTTTCCTTATCCCTGATACATTAGCATAATTAGTACATAGACGTATAGCCCGAACGGGTAGTAAGACGCGGTGCTAAACAAAAACTAGTAAAGAAACAAATGAATGTGAGCCTTTGTAGACTCGTTATGTTAATAAATCATACTTCTATTATTTTTATAATCAATAAGTTAATTAAAATAATCTTAAGGTTGGCCCAGTATTTGTCCCCCCCCCCCTATCCTCCGTTCTTCCTAACTACCCCTCCCCTTCTATAACCCACTCTTCCCTTAACACACTTTATTTTGAAGTACAATAGCCTCCAGGTGTAGGTGCCCCCTCCACAATTTAAACCCTCCACCGCGGAAAATGTTCCTCTCTAGCTGTGAACAAGAGTTCTCTCAAACAGTTCCGGGACCAGGTGAGGAACTAGAGGAACTATATGTGTCAAATCTCCGGACGTACCTGGAAGGGGTATTTATCGATGTTAGAGATCATACCCCCGACAATTCGTCTCGTCTGCTGACTCTTGCGGAACTGTTTGCGTCTCCTGGCCTTACCGTTCTTCGGCCGGCGGCTCTCCGCTAGATCACCTGGAAATTGAGGATATCACTAGCCTCGTCACTGCTAGAAATCACTATGCATCACTAACTTCATCAATAAAGTGATAAAAGGCAAAATATATACCTCTATATTTGCTCAAGCGTAAGTCGATAGTTCCACTTCTTAGGTACGCATCATCCCCCTTAAGAGCCACTTACCCAGAAAACACACGATCCCTAGGACGATCACCAGAGCTCGGCCTAACGCGACCATCACACGACAGCGACTGGACGATCAGTGATAAGGAGCGAATACCGTCACTGTCCGTTGCGCATTACATACGCTATAAACAATTGTATCGCGACCAAAGCGGCAAGTTCCGATATTAATGGAGGGCGAAAACTTTACGAGGACTCCGAAATGGGACAGAGCTCATGCAAGAACGGACTATGGAGCTGTCATCTGTTGCTTAGGGTTTCAAACCGCGTCTTACTACCCGTCAGGGTTATACCTATATGAATTAATGATTATGAGTAAGGAACCGGAAGGTTAAATTTAGAGGAAGTGTACCCGAGTTTGAGTGGAGATGGTGCGGAAAAAAAGCATTTAGGAAAAAGAAACTCGGTACACCCGACCGGGATTCGAGCCCCGATCTCTCCGTTATCGACAGTGCGGTCTGTTACGAGAGTGAATGAAGCCTTTGAACATTCGATGAGAGAAGTAGGTAGGAAGGTAGAATTCATAGAAAATGTACCCACATTTGTATTTACAAAAATAGTGGTAAATCGGCTAGACAAAAATATAAACGCCTGTACGGGATTCGAACTCTTACTTCATCACCGGCAAACCAAGAGTAGGATGAGCCAGTCTTTCAGTCCACGTGTCCACCGATGCGGGATGAGCCATTTTGATACCACGGAGTAAAGAGTGAGTAGAGAGGTTACGACTAAGTGAAACCCGCATTAGCGTGAAGAGGTGATTGTAAAATTATGTGTGGGGGTGAAACCACCCCCTTAAATCCCACTCCCATCCCCTCTCTTGAGATTCAAACCTCGATTTACTCACGTCAATGGCAAACCAGTTTATTGTTTTCCCATCCTCTCTCCACGCTAATGCGGGCTTATTTCCCCTAAAATACCCTCGTAACTTTCTTTCACCACCGTTTATAAGCTGTGAATTTTATGACGCGGATATTGGGGTTCGAATCCAGATCTAGTCTGCAATAGGTATTCTTTTCATAAATGGTTTTTATACCTTCCCTCTACGCAGATGCGGGTTCACGTTCTATAAACTCTACCTTTACCACCCCCTAACAAGACCAACATAAACTTGGCTATTTGTAATTCACACATGGCCTATCCCGAATAGCCAGATACTTTTTTATTTCGTAAGTCGGAAAAATCAAACTTTCATTTGTTGTTAATCAACAAAATGCACTTATTCCAATTTCCCATTAGTGTTTAGTTCCACGTCACTTTGTGTTAAACTCGGTGAGCGGATATAATAATAAAAATCTTATGTTCTTTTTATCTTGGATGCCGAAATACCGGGCGAAATTAAGTGCAGCGCATTCCCACCGATTTTAATCAAAACGTAGCACATAAAATACATCGTTATGGTTCAATAACTTTGCACAAAATCAAACTATTCAATAAACATTATGGTTTCGATTATGTGAATTGAGTCATATATATTATACACTAGCAGACGTAGCGCCGGGGCAACAATTTGCTTCGCTTCAGACAGGAAACACTCATTTTATTCATTTGCTACCAATATTTTAATTAATTAAAAAAAATCAAATCAAAGTTTTAAAATCCCGGCTTCTAGGTGGACTTGTTTATTTTAAAATTACAACCCTCTGTGTGCAATGCTCATGACATACAAACTCTTCATTTTGTTAATATATAGAAGATAAAGTTGATGAACCACATCAGGAACTGGGACTAAGGAGGGGGAGGGGGAGGATTAATCTCATCCCTTATTTGCATGGGTTGATATTTTTTAACATCCACCACTTCTTACTACCTGTTCGGGTTGTAAGCTTATGTATTAATTACGATAATGTGCTAGGGAATAGGGAGGTTATATTTATAGGTGTGCCCGCATTTGCATGAAGAGAGAGTGGACAACTTCACAGACTTTTTTTTTTCAATGTCTTTACTACCTGTTCAGGTTATACATACCAACTATGCTACCGGGTGAGGGATAAGGAAGGTTGAATTTAGAGGAACTGTACCTGTATTTTCGTGAAAGGTTGGTGTAAAACCAACCAGGATAAAATACCCCTCAGTACCCCAACTTGTATTCAAACCCCCGATCTCTTAAGTGTCCAGTCTATCAACACATTCAACCTCTGGAGAGGGTTTAGGAAAAGTCACCCTCGGTATATTCCGATATGTGATCCGTACCCTAGACCCTCCATCAAAGGAAAACTTGACGTGACAAATCTGGTCATGACGACCCGAACCGAGGACCTTCGGCCGAATATACACAGATTATCCTCAGCACAGCTCATTCATTGGTCAAGGTGGAATTGACATTGTACGCTCAAATACCAATCATAAAACTGAAAGTGGAAGTCATGTAATGTATTACTAAAATAATAACATGAGAAATAGAGTAGTAATATATGTTTTATTATTCCTATTACATATAAAAACATTTCAAGACGCTTGGAAACATTTACAGTTCACACACTCTCTTTGTGTGTTCTTTCAAACATATCCGATATTACATATTGCAGCAATTGACATTCTTAAATCAGGCTAGCCTACAAAGATTTTAATAATAATAATAATAATAATGAATTCAACACTCCCAAGATAAGGTGACTAGAAGTAGCAATGAAGACATGTAAACTAATTTTAAAATACCATAATAATAGTAACCCAAGTAATTACACCAACCACAAATACTTGTATATGGTTTGAAGTGAAAACAATTAAATACCTCGCTCAGGAGATTACCAAACACAACTTTAGTTAGTTACAAATAATTAAATAATACATATTAAATTTGATTATATTATCTGGAAAAAAAATATCTATATAGACAAGAGAAAAAAAAGCTAATAAACTTCTTTAAGCTAACAAGAAAATATTTGGTTATTCATATTTTTGAACTCAAGTTTTTATACAATAATTATCATCATTAATTGAAAAGCTACTGCCATGATTTAAAAAAAGATAAATGGAAGATGCTTCAAGAGAAAAAACATATTTAAGTTTTATTTAACTAAACTATTAGGCCATTAACTGCATATCATTTTCTCAGAGGGCGCATAATTTAATATAATCAATTATTATCCAACAAATATGGAGTAGTATTAATTAAACTGGCATGTGCTTAAATTGCTAGATAATTTGTTTATTTCTTGCAGGAAAAAAAAATATAAATTAAGGAACATTCTTATGTAAATTGGACAGAAAGAATTCTATTCGCCACTTATTTTTAAAACATTATGTTAGATTCACCAGTGTAATATTGCATGGTAAAACTTCCCTAAGCAAATGCGATTTTAATGGTTTAACCTAAATTGGAACAATTAAAAAATATATATACATATTCAGATAAATTTAGGTAATATTATTACCATGTCAAATATAGGAAGAAGTTTTTTAAATTGCTGCAAAAAGATTGTCACTGTGTTTTATTCAGATAAAAATTTGTATTATATATGAAAAAAAAAAAGTTAAATTTTATTTGAGAGGACTAAAGAAAGAAAAATTGTTTTAATCGAGTCAGGTTTATGAATTTTTGAATAAACAAAGGTATTACATACTATAGTATATTGTTGTGTTATGTAACAAGTAAAATCTGATTAAAAAGTATAAACTTGCCATTTTATGCGTGTAATAAAAATACAGCCCTAGTATAAAAGCAGTAGCGAAACTAACAGAGTATTTCAGGTAACCTCGCCTATTAAATATTGTGTTAAATTGAGAACTAATATTTACAACAAGTACTTCCCAAAGTTGACGGGGAAGTAACTTGAAAGGTACAGTCAACAACAGAATGTAGTCTCACACCAACAATTCACAACTAAACACAAATATTCCATTACATTTTGGTTAGGACTAAAATAAATATAGCCATTTTATGATAATTATAAACTAGAAAACAACCTCATCTTAAATACAGCGAGTTGCTATCGGAATTATATTAATGAACAATTTCCACAAAGAAAAAATGTCAGGGAATGATAAATTACGATCGACGTTGAAATTTAAAGAAGGTGGTTTGCTGCATGTAACTTGTAACTTAGAAACATTAATCAGTTAATGTTTTGTAACATCCCTTTTTTTTATAAATTTCTCAGTGCAAGAGAAACAGTTTTAAAAAAAATATAATAGATACATACATTTCTTATTAATAGAAAATAGACTTCTATATAATATAATACAAAATTTCACAATTTGGGATACTTTGATACCAAAATTTGGTTAGAATTTAACCGAGTTTCTAAGTTTATCAGTTAGGAAATCGATCTGTATTACAAAATAATCCTGGTATTAAGTCTGCATTTCAGTGTAAATACAATACACTGGTTGTATGAATAGCTGCCGGTTAATTTGCGAAAAAAAAAAAATCCCTCAGGTGTCAACTTCTAAAAGGAACTTTGGTTTTGTAAAGCTGATCATTTCTAATGCCTCTCAAACAAACACTCTTAAAAAGTTCTTTGGTAAACCAGTTTGAAGTTATTAGTGCTCCGAGGCTTGAAACAATATCTTGATAAAACAATAATGTTAACACATTATAAAGTACCTGATGTAAATACAAGTATTATGTTAGTATAAAGAGTTTCACACAATGTTGTGTACAGAAAACATTCCAGTTGCGTTTCACCAGTAATAACAATCAAAGATTGGGGTTGGGGTGTCCAACAAGGGGGGTTGAGAATAGATTGATTTCACCAGGTTTCTCATAAATAGGTGTCGAATTTTATTCGGTTAGACATCCATCAAGTAATATCTAAAGCTGTTATCCGCCATTTTTCTGTCAATGCAAACCTATTATTTGTGTTTAAACTTTCCTAGAAACCGTTTTAACACTTTCTGAGCTAGATATAGTTACTTATCTTTGGGCATAGTTAATAAAGGTTTAAGATATTAATAAATGTTTTTATGTAAAGATACAAGATGACAAGACATCCCTTGAAGGATAGGCCCTTCAAATAAAGAATGATAGAAGGATTTACAATATATAATCTGTATTTTTAAATTTTGAATATGATTTTTTTTAATGCTTATTAGAATTGAACCCCAAAATAATTCAAAGAGAGACCCAACGACAAGACTTCAGACCATTAACTTATCACTTTATGTGGACAAAATTAGAACTACAGGAAAGAGAGAAAAAAAGCTAATGTAGAAAAGTTAGCCTACTTTTTAATGATTTCCAAGATCCGACTTTGACCCAATTTCAATCTTAAAACAACAAAATATCCCCCATTGTTTCTTGTGTGGGTTTGAGGAAGCCCACAAGATCATATAAATATTATATCATTTTAATGTTTCTTTCAGGGAGAGGGACTCATAAAGTCAAATATACAAATTAAATATCTTATGAGCAATTGCTTGAAGACAAACAATTTACTGATTCTATTATGAGCAAAGTATAGACAACCTTCGATATAGGTTGTAGTAAAATTGATCGTAATTAATTAAAAGTTTGTAAGCACTTGTGATTAAAAAATAATAATTCACTACCAAATATATTCTGAACAGTTTCTTGACTAGGCTACAGATACTATTGCCTTTTATAGACATAATGAAATATATTAAATATATCCTTCAAAAGAAGCGTGCTTGACAACACAGGATTTTTTTATAGTTAGGTAATTACAATAAAAGTCCCAGTCTTGAAATCTAATGAAACTAAGCCACATCTCTAAGTTAGGGATCTTCTAGATTGAGAGTAATCAAAAACGAATATAATTTGAGCTGCTTATTGACAATACCCTATTATTTTATATTTTTCTTTGTGAACTTGTAAATTTGGATATATTTGGAAAAACGAAAACACCTTTGCTTTAAAGTAAATTAAAAACTTCAAATGGCGTGCCAATATAAAATACATTCCTGAAACATTTGTACAAAACCTTTTTCTAAAGTCTTTAATACAAATATTCACCAACCACCATCTTATATTTTGAATTAACATTTTGAAACTTTTAATGCCCCTAAACAAAATATTGCAAACGGTCAGACACCCCTCTAAACAAATGATTATTTCTAACTAGGGTCGATGAAACTGACAAAGAATCTAAGGATTGGAAGCACAGGAGTAGGATAATAGATATCAAGAAATAACTCTCACCACGATAATTCTAATAATCTTCTTGATCTGGTCAAAGTTTGGTCAGAGCTGAGATTGGTGTCAACATTTCGACAGACACGTGATCTAATAACGACTGTAAACAATATTAACAGTGGTATAAACATAGGAAAGGCAGTAAGTGACAGTTAAGAGAGTTTCTAGATCTATTTTTAGTATTCATGCATTAATTTGCACTTTTGATAGATATCACCAATACCTAAATAATAATAATAATAATAATAATATAATAAAATGCTATCAATGTTGCCATCAAGAAAATTTGTTTTTACTTTATTTCTCTTACTACCCATTCAAGTTATACACCTAATTACACTAATGTGTTAGGGATTAACAATATTTAACTCAAAGGAAGTGCACCCACATTTACATGGAGGGAAAGTGGAAAACCACCATTAGTACTCGACCAGGATTGAACTCTGACCTCCCTGTCTTCAGCAGTCTAGTCTAGCACAAGAGCAGCACCTTTGACCATGTGACCACCAGAGCAGGTTTATTATTTATTCAGGTCATGAAAGAACATAACCCTAATATGTTGAGAAAAAATAATTTTTTTTTTGGGCACAAAAACGGCAATTTTGCTTTTTCAGAGAATATTTCTGGTACAAATAAAAATATTCAAAGTGATAAAACAATATTATAGAGGAAAGAGCGATGAGAACAAATAGATTGCGCAAACACAAAATGGGTTCAACAATGAGTGTGTTCACACTCATTGTGCGCCCAAAGTACCGCGAGGCGCCACTTTCAGACTTGAAAATGTTGATCTCAGTACTCGCACCCAAGCCGAGTGATAGTTGCCATCGACCATTCTCAGCTCATACCAACCTTGTGTCGAGTCAAGAAAAGATTTGTTCTAGACAAGTACTACCACAATAACAAGATTATATTATTTTCTTACACTACATTGAAATTGAGCAAACATTCCCCTTATTTTCAGCAATTCTGATGACCAGTCTTAACTGTGAGAACATTTTAAACCATTGTTTTCATCGGGTAAGTTAACCTCCTATCCAAGATGATCGTAGAACAGTTTTCATTTAGAAAGAGAAGTTTGATAAGTTTTAAAATGTTATGTTTAGTTGAGCCAGGAGAGGTAATATGATATTCTGAACAAAACTTGGATTTTTTTTTCTGCGTAGGTAAATTACTCAATCTCGGAAAACACGCAAAAACTCATGGGGATTAACGGGGATATTTGTGGTGTTATTTTTCAAATTTTAGAATCATTGAAGCCATTTGAACTAAAAAAAACTAATCCAGAATTCAACTCAAAAGCATTTCTTTATGAGCAAATTATCTATTTTGAGATTATTTGAAGCTCTTCCAGAAATTAGTTTACAGTTTAATTTCTCGGTACATGTGACCTGGGATTTCTGAGATAATTGCATGAAGCGCTGAAGATTCCCTAATTGACCTTTTAGTCTGACAAACATCACAAACTAGTTTGTTTAGCGAGCCTGTTTTTAGAGGAAATAATAATTTGGGATTTAACAGGATATCAAATTTACTATCAAAGTGGATTATCCGTGTTTATTTAAAAACCAATTTATGCTACCTCTCTGCTACATTGAACCATATAATCGAGAGATTACTGCAGCTAGTTTCCTTTGTTTATCTGAAGAGGCTGCTTGTGGCAGTGAAAGAAAGTTTTAAAAAACGAATTCTAGCAGTTCTTGTATCAACATTTTTTGCTTGAATTGCTACGCCTAGTTTCGACCATTTCATTCATAACAGAGGCTTTAGTCACAACACTTAATGAAATCACAAGCTAGATATCGATGTTAAGCTGGAAGACAGTTGTATTGTTCGATGTGTCGAGACCAGTCATCAAAATCACTTCTATTTGCTATTAAAAAAGTAGTTTCATCAATAACAATATTGCATTTTTGTTGCCGTGGATGAAACGAGTTGTTGTTTTGGTTGCTAGCATATTTTAATTTTTTATAGATATTAATTAATAACAATTCACAGACCATTAACAAAGACAAGAAGAAGATGACTTAGAACACACTTGTATACAGACACACCCACACAGATACGCTACAACAGGTGTGCCAACTCGTACAAAGCTGAAGAGGGTAAGCCAACTCACCCTGGTGTACAAAAATTAAATATAATTCCACTCTATGAATATATTTCCTACGTTTCATCAGTTCACAGGACTAGAAGTTACAACCAAGGACTTTTAGAGGAGAAGCAACTGTTGGGGGGGTTTCTACTCCTAGGTACTCCCCTTCTTTGGGGCTCACCACTGACCAAGTACCTTTATTTTGCAGCAGAATTTATTTACGCATTCATGACACGAGTGGCATAAAAAGTTTTTTATTTTTACAGAATTTCTGAACTTTTTTTTTTAAAAGAGTTGATGAGAAATTTTATGGATTAGAATATTGCAGCTTAATAATTGAAGGACATTTATCTTATTTTCATATAAAAAGTTCAAATATCACGTTAATAAAAGGTATTAGCACAAAGAACTTGAAAAAGAACCCCTCACGCATTCTTTGGACAGCCTGCATAACACATGGAATATTGCAACGCTACCAAAGTGTAATTTGTTTCTTAGGGCCAGTTTCATAGTCAAATTTAGTAAGCCTCAAATGGGGTGCTACACTAAATACAAGACGATACCTACCTAAACTCAAATGGAATGGGCCGTTCTCGCATAGGAGACTGGCCCATTCCATTCTGGTTTAGGTAGGTGTCGTCTTGTATTTAGTGTAGCGCCGCGCTTGAGGCGTACTAAATTTGACTATGAAACTGGCCCTTAATGTGGTTTGACATGAAAATGGAATATAATATTATAATTAGTTTTTTTAAAGTTCTTATTAGCAAGAGGAGTTACCTAGGACCCCGATCGTAACAAAGTCTTCTCCTTAGCTCACACTCCTTGTGAAGCCTTCAGTTTAACTCGACCAGGATTCAAACCGGTACAGTGTTTTAGGTCAGAATCAGCAGCTCAAAGCTACAGCGCTCTCAACCTAAACCGAGGTTGAATATAACTTCAAGTTAAGATATTTATAACAACCAAGTCATAGTTTTGCCCACGACATAGTTCCGTTCTGTTCGACAAAAGATTCAGAGTTGGCACGCCCCTACATATATTACAGTTTCCATACACACGCTGAAGGACAATACACATTGCCAACATGACAAATGTGAAAGAAAATAGTTCAAAAAAACTAAAGTAATACTTAACATATCTAATACCTTAAGGAGTTCAGGTATAACTGTTCAAAAAGAATATGTGAACAGATAATCTAAATCATTTACATAACCTTTAGTAACTAACAAAAATTAAGTGTGGTTTTCTAGTTCTCAGATAAATATTTCCAAAAATAAGTTTTCAGAACTAATTAATTACTTTCCGATAAAAAAAATTTATATCGAAAACAGAAAATAAATATTTATATCATGAATACACAGTTATAAGATCAAAATAAAAAATAGATGAAAAGATAATTTATCACTCACAATTTTTTATACTAGGGTGAAAATAACTAAAATATAAATTTGGAAAACTCGTTTCCTAAACATTATTAGTTACAAAATTAAAGAGAACATCAATAAAATAAGTTAAAATATATTAATGATAATTTTTTAAGCTCGATAAAAATATACATGTTTAGAAAATATAACATTTTCAAACAACTAAAATTTCTTCTTGAATGAATACCATGACGATTTCAGGACTATTTTGAACAATTTACAGCTTGCACGCTATTCTAATATTTACACCTTGAGAAAACCACACAATACTTTACACTTGACTTAATTAAAAAACAACTTTTAACAGGATATGTTGAGAGACGTTACAAGGAGATTTCTCACAATATATATCCAAAAAATTACTCTACTTATAAAATAGCTCTACAATACGCAAGTCATTCAATCACATCTTCACAATCTTAGGAGTATTATAGACTGCATTATCCTCATTAGTAAAAATAATATATTTATTAATTTGCTCACACCCTTCCAGAATAAAGGCCCGCCCCCCTCTATTTTTTTAAAAAACCGGCAAAATAAGTTTAAACATGTATAAGGAAAGGGCTTCAATAATGAGATTCGTCGTATTTTAATATTCCAAATAAGCAGGTGTAGTTATGTAAAATTATTATCAACCAATTGATTCATAGATTTAAATACATTAATATATTTTAATAACGGGACGGTTATTGTTTTTATTCTAGAATAATAATAATAATAATAATAATAATAATAATAAACTAATTTTCAGACAAATTTTGATAACTGAATGTATAATATTGATGTAAGACATAAATACTAGCCAAAGATTAATCCCATATATATGATAAAATAAACTGTAATTTTGAATTATTTTTTTTAAATGCTAAGTTTTATTTTTTCACAAACAAATAAAACATTATTTTTGTGTAAAATTAGCTGAAACAACAATCAATTAAAGGTGACCACACACATTTATATTTTTAACTAGGGCATTTGTAAAATTGTTTCAATCTCATCATTTAATTAAAAACCCTTACACTAATATACTTTGTTTCAATAGAATTTAATGGACCTTTAGCTTGTAGACGTTATTACAAACTATTTATACAGCTAAGCCCACTTTTTTTTAAAGCAAATTACATAACAGCACCAACTAATTTTGTTTGTTAAGAAAAAGCTTGGTAATATTGGATCCATTAGATGAAACATTGTTTGAAACAAATTCTTTTAAACTTGGTATAAACAAAATCTTTACATGAACTATGTTTATTTAAAACCATCATTTTTAAGTGCTCGATGAATTTCTCAACTTTGTTCAACATAATTAAGAATGTCCCATCATATATGAAGCGCATTACGTCAACTTCCGAAAAGAAGAAACCCAAAAAAACAAAGGAGGAGTAAAGAAAAATTGGTAAAGAATTATAGGACAAATAAAAATAAATGATTAACCTAAAGAAGCAGCCTCACGTTAAGAAGAAAAGTTTTTCTTAAAGAATTAACATTTTTTGGAATCAAATCAATAATATTTGGAACTACACATTTCAATTTTTAATCTAAAAAAAGTAATTGATTTCACAAATAAATAATTTAATCCAAATATTCATCAACCAGTTGGGGTGGTTAGTCTAAATATTTAGTAACTCATGAAATTGAAATAGAATATCTATGTGTAGGTTTATAGAGCTGTTAAATGTAGTGTTATTTCAAACTTAAAAGACAATCTTATTTGGTAACCTTAACTACATTTTAACCATGTTTATAAAAAAGGGAGTTTTATAATTACTGAGAATAGATTATTTCCAAGATAATTAAAATAATGTTGGTAAAAAGTGAGCTCAACTAATCGACAGCAAGTAATTTTGACAGAGAAATTGAGGTAATTCTAAATTAAAGAAAAGTCATAAAAATAAATTACTTGGTAAATTAAACCTCACTGTGTAAATTTTGTGGTTTTGAAAAAATGTAAAATTTATTTTAAACATGAGAAAATGTTTCTTATCAAATCCAGTATGATGCAACAATGTACAAGACTGAATCAAATAAGATATATCAACAATAAGGATATTTACGTCTGACCAATAATTTAAAAATATAATTCAAACACATGCAACTTCTACAAAGGTTCTAGTTTTTTCCAAACAGAAAACCAAACTATAAAGGACAGCTAATTTAATGTATTTGTATATATATATATATATATAAAAAAAAAGCTTTCTCCTTGCAAGGTACTAGAATTTGGAGCCTTAAAATCTACCAGCTACTTACAAACTAATATTTTATTGAAGTGTTGATTAGGCCTAATCGTAACAGTAAACTTCTTTGGCTGGATATGTATTTTAATGTTAACTTAGTTCACGTCACACCCACATTAGTTGATGTAGGAAGTAACTGCCAAGAACAAAAAAAAAGCTACCTATGAAACATTGCCCCAAAATTAAATGAGTAACACAAACATTACATAACACGCTCATTAAAAAAAAGTTGTACAATAACCTCAATTTGTCCAAGGATGGCGTATTTATTCCTGTATCAGTCAGAACAGATTATTTCTACGAATATAAGTTGTGTTTAGATACTTCTGAACCTGACAAGCTCTATATTAGGTTTTCTGTGTCGAAGTTTCTTTTAACATTAAACACACAAAAAACAAAAACAAAAACAAATAAATGTTCCATTCAAATATGTGGAAAAAGTTGATGCCCTCTGTTTCATTTTTTATCAAAAAGAGGGAGTTTGGATTTGACAGCTCCTTCGCAAATCATCAGTCTTTGTGTAGCGTTCACAGTCCTTTTGACAATCCTGCAATCCCCGAGACCTACCAACCCGGGAGCAGAGGAGCCCCCACTCACCGAGTGCACACTCATCTGTTGGGACGTCATTCGCTCGAGTTTTTTACGTAGCAATGCTATCTTAGACGAGCGTATCGCGTCGTTCAGACTCGCGCCTTCCATACGGCGAGCAAACTCCATAGGCGAGGTCCTGTTACCATAACCGCTCGCCTGATGGAACATGGCGTCTCTTTGGTGTTTGGAACAGAACTGATTCTCCGCAGACTCCCACAGAGAGTGTCCGCAATCCTTGTCGGCCCGTCGCGACGAAGCGTTTATATTAGCCCCCATCTTCTCGAAATACTCCACATACTTACTGATCTGTTGCGGTTGCGTGTTGATACCGCTGAAACCTCTGTCCTCCCAGTATGACAAATCGCCACCCCCTAAACTAGATATATCCTCCGAACTGTCCGTGTAAATGGACGACGAGCGTTTTGCAGCAAACAACAGAGAGTGGTGATGAGGAGTGTTCCGGGTGATGGCCCCGGACGAGTTCATCCCGGTAGTCAGGTCATCCAAATCTCCCAGTTCACCGCTGCCTGACCTCAGTGAACTCACGGTAGTCGTCGAGACGGCCGAGTCGTCCAGTAGGAAAAGCGAGGACGCCGCAGAGGAAGACGATAAGGTTGCAGACGATGTGTTGTGGTGACTGCGGGTGGGGTGGATTCCGGCGAACTCGTTCGTCGACAGGAGATCACCGGCGACTAGACCAAAATCCTCCCCAACACTGCTGAAGAAACCAGACTCGCAGGATCCGTGTCTCCTCAAGACGTTAGAAGTGTAGCCGAGCCCTCCACCAGGGTCCTCTGCCAGCAATATCCCCGGGTCAGCCAAGTTCAGACTGGAGGAACAACCCCTCTGGTTCAAGGTCAGAGGGCTCTGATGAGCCTGAGGCAGTTGTAACAGAGCACAGCCCTGTTCCTGCTCTTGCTTACCATTACAACCCTCACTGCACTTGAACAAAGGGTGAGTAAACAAGGAGCTCGCTTTGTTTGTCCTCTTCCCAAATAAGCTAGATTTAGAGGGCTGTGAGGGGCAACAGTCCTCCTCTAAACTGTTGCAACAGTTGCTCTTGGGCACTTTCTCAACCCCGGGCTCCGCGCTGGATGCAGGAGAGCCAGAGATGGAGCTGGATGCCAGAAGCCTGCGTCTCACTAGGGTGGGGGAAGCCGGGAGAGACAAGGGGGCGTCATCACTCCTCTTCCTCGTCACATGAACAACGACCGGCGGGGACGGACACCTGAATTTCCACGGCGACTCAGCCTCTGACGATTGCGTAGGGGTAGAGGGTGGGGTGGGCCCATAAAAGGGGGAGGGCAACTCGAAGCAGGAAGAGAAAAGGTCCCCGGTGTGTCCGGAAACAAAGGAACTGGGGCTGCCTCCCTTGTTGGGCCCCCCAAGGATCTTCTTGACGCCGTGGAACTGCGAGAGGGCCGCAAAAGGGTTGGTGCGGGTGGTCAAGGTCGGCTTGTAGTGGGGGTCTTGCAGGCACATGATCTCCCCCACATCTTTGGGGTTGATGAGGAGGGCAGACCCTGGCGTCACCGTTGAGCGGACAAAGTGGCAGCGGGCCTTGTCGCTGGGGGCCGTGTGGGGCGGGAACACGATGGAGCCCACATCTTCCGAGAGGGAGCGCCGGTGACTCACTGGTAACAAGAGAAATATATTGACTCCTTCAATGTACACAACTGTTTGAATATATAGTGTGGTCCAGCTTTACCAGGTGAAATCTCAAAATATGGTCTATCACCATGTTCAATAGTATAGTACATTCATCAATAGTGAACGTTGATCATGTCGCTTAAGATGTAAGTTTTGTAAGAGATGTCAACATGAAAAAAAAAAA